>SJJU01000145.1:0-138069 GCA_012932125.1 Conopomorpha cramerella
CTTGTGTTATGAAAATCAGACAGCGAAAAACTTTTATCTGTCACAGAAGAATAATCTTTATTGCATTGATTATGGTGTTGATTGGTCGAGAACGTAACCTAGTACAAACAGGTATTCTTAATAACGTCCTGTACAACAATAAAAAGTACATATGTTTTTAATGAAACACGCACAGACATTATAACTCAATATTCTTCACCGGGTATACGGAGAAACGTCGAATAAACAAAGGTAAGCTCGAGCTGGTCTTTGATTATATTCGCGCCTATATACCCGGTGAACAATATTGAGTAATAAAAAATACAGTACGTAATAATAAATATCTTTTTCGGGAAAATTTCCAAACGTTCATCTTACCGCAAAAGTAGGATATCATCCTATACTGTGCGTGCACATACACTTCATGCCTTTTAATCCCAAAGCGGGATAGGCAGAGGCGCTTGCTAAGTAAATGCCCACGGTTCACCAAGCGCGACAGGGGGCGAGCCCATCGCCGTTATAGGGTACATCTTGTGGTGTGCGGGTTTCATCACGATGTTGTCCTTCACCGTACGAGCGTTGCGTTGCTTACATAGGATTTGAAAAAGAGTCCCATTGGTACCCGTGCAGTAGCAGGACTCGAACCCACGACCTCTCGATTGCACATCATGTATCCGACCAATTGGAACACATACGTTCTTAGACTGGTATTATACATTAGACTGGGTTAATACTTTTAAATACATGCATAGATAAAACAACCAGACGCACACAACAAATGCCTCAGCTCGTCACTAAAGCATTATGTCGGCGGCGGGAATCGAACCGACGATCGTCATCCTAAAGGCAGAAGCCCTGACCACCACCCCATTTGTCCTATTCCGTTTTCATTACCTAACGCCTGTCTTCCAGGCTTAATTTGAGTCAGTAAATCTCACACTTGTGCCGACGCTCGCGTCTTAGCTTTCAACATTTCTGGCGTAACCTAACTTACATATTGCTTTCGCAAGTCTTGTTGCAAAGAATTTTACTTAAACGAGTAATTTTTAAACTAGGTACGTAAGTTCAAAAATGTAAATGTGATTGTGTGTTTGTTTAAAAAAACACTGTTCCGGTTAGCTTTGTGTTAAGCACGATAGATGGCGCTACTAGTGATCAACTTTAGTTAGTGAATAAATTATTTTCCTTTGGATTGTTGCATGTTTTTACTTCTTATACCCAAAAAATGCTTCAGACTTTGACGAAACATTGAAGGAATTGTACCGTATAACCTAAAATTCCGCATGCGCTATTTTTAAATATTAGCATTTTTTGCTCTTAGAACGAAGAGAACTAAGTTTGCCGGGTTAGCTATACTAAATTAACGTTACATACACCATACTCTACTCTAGCGCCCTTCCTAATAAAAACGATACATATCACGATGCATATTTTAAGCAGTTTTGTTCTTTGTCCAAATCAAGGAAATCATAGAAATATACTCTGACTATGAATAAGTTATGCATTGTATAACTTATAATTCGGAAAGGTCCTCTCCCTACACTGCTGATATTCATCATTAGATTTATTTTTGACCCACAAAAATGGAGGAGGTACTCGAGTCGCCGTGCATTTTTTTTTATTTCAAAATATTGCGCAAACATTTTTTTATTCCGAGAAAAAAACTTCTCTCTGACTCTAGTATATCAAAGAGTCATGTCAACGCCTCGTGACGAGTCAACCTAAGTGAATATAGTATATCCAGTGTAATAATAGTACAATATTGTAATGCACTATAATGGCAGCGATTTACTCTTTAGGATCATTATGGAGTTCTTGATCGAGGAGGCGATGTGCATCTGTTCCCAGAGTATAAAGTGTACGGTTCTTTTGTCGTTTATCCCGCTAATATTTTGTGAATTATAGGAAAATTAAGGTCTTCAGTTTGACTAAATAGTGTAAGATCACTAACTTGAACAAACTTCGAAATAAGGTAACGAATGCATTCTGCAATCTCAGGAAAATGAATCCAAGTTCAAACTAAACCTACATTGTAATAACCGAAATGTACACTTAGAACTAAATAAACATGTATTTGTATGTTCGAATTGCATTCGTCTCACAATTAAGGGGGATGGTGTATAAGTTGACGAATGGCTGCCAAATTACTACAGCTCCGAAAGCGCAGTCTTTATAGACGATTGTTAGCAGCATAACAGACCCCAATAATGTTCGTGAAATGTGCTCTCGGATGTGTAACAACTTTTTCTTGAAATTCTGTGTTTAAGAGCTGTTGAAAAATAATGCCACGCTGGTGGGTTTAATATTTCTTTTTATAATAGTTGACTTTACACTTATCAGGAATTTATTCATGGGCACCTACGTATATATACATAAATTCTCATCCAGAAACCGTGTACAGATTGTTTGGAAACAAACAGGATGTCTACAAGACTAAGACACGTTAAGCCTAAGAGTTGAGGATTAGATGAACATATACACTCGTGAGCAATAAATTCCGGGTCATATATAAAACTTCAATAATTTATATAATTCTGAAAGTACAATTTGAATACAAGATAACAATACTATTTTATTATTGTTATCTTGTATTATTTTTCGCTTCTTTATTGTATTTAGACAGTTTCTATTACACAGCTAGCTCTCCTCAATTGCGAGATTTAGATGTGTTGTGTACACAAAATAATGTGTGACCCGGAATTTTTGCTTACGAATCTAGTAAGTGATGGGTAGATCAATAATTCCTTTCGAACTTATTTCTTAGTTCACCTTTTAGCGTAAAAGGCACCTTTTAGCGTGTTACGGAATAAATAGACCTAGTTTCATTATTTTTACGTCCTATAGCAAAACGACAGTAGTGTCTTACTTACTTTAGGAAGTAGTTCCTAGTCCACTCGTGACCACGACGCATGCAACTGCAACGTCGAGTAAAATAACAAAGGTAAGCTCGAGCTTGTCTTCGATTATATTCGCGCCTATATACCCGGTGAACAATATTGAGTTAGTTCCTAGTACTTTACAATCATATTTATTTTCTAATCTTCAACGTTAGGTAAGAAAGGTATTTTACCTTACATTGAAGATTACCTACCTACACTACCTAGGGGTTACGTAGGATATAAAAAGCCTTTCGTCCACTGCATTAAGAACTTAAATACAAAACCACGTAAATGAAACAATACTATCCCCATACATCGTGATCGCACATTAGTCTGTCCTTAAATCTACAGCTGTCTGTATTTACTATTGTCTAACTAACCTGTTAAAGAAAAATGATAGTTTTAATGTCTGATTAAGTCTAATGAGCGTACCGGAAACTGAGCGAAATACCACAAAGTTAAGTGTGTTAACCCTTTAGGCTGCCCCTTTATCACGTTGCGTTTAATACGCTTCGAGAAATGCTTCACGTGCTTACCCCGCTTTAGGATACAAAACTTTTACCAACAGTCTTTTCTACGCCTGGTAAAAGTTTTGTCAAAGGGTTGTAGGTTGAAAACAAGTAAATTACACAAGGAAAACATAAAATAACATGAATTTTCCACGCGAGATCGCGCTGTAAGTTGTGTGCGTGTTTAAAAAGTTCAACGTTTTTTTTAAAGAAATCGTTTTACTTAAATTTTCTGTTGTCGAATCAAACAGATCGTTCGTAAACATGGTCATGCACCAAATTCACAGAATACCTTTAAATGCCGTGTAATTGTATCAAAAAACACACAAACACAAACACGTTCGCCCGTCATCTGTTCCCACGTTTTCTAATGTCAAGTAAAACTAATTTTCAGTACCTCTACTGTGTCTACTGTGTTTTCCTTAAACGCGTCGAGATTTCAACTGAGTTTCTGTTTTGCGAACAAACTTTATTTACCATTCTGTTATAGCTAAGGACGGAACGGAGACTGCCTCAAAGCCTTGATAGGTACAAGGCATAATAAGTTTAACACTCCCGTAGACAAAGACGAGAATACACATTATATTGTTATAAAATCGACAGGGTGGGTTGTGTCCCGAAGATTTCAATTTATACCGTTTATAACATTCCAGACAAGTAAATTACGAGATTTTATTCTTATATTACTTACAACATGAACGCAAAAGTAACTAAATAAATCACATCGAGAGAGACGTGTCCCCGAGAGAAGTAAAAGGTAAAGGTTTGAAAGGTTTAATCGCAATAAAATGAGATGGCTTCAACTATCATCCAGATTTTGTTTTGACTATAGGTATATGGACAAAACTGTTACTTTACTCTAGGTAATTGAATCGGTGACTTCTGAATCATAGGAACAATATTGAATATAGGTTAAGTAGGATAGGATACCCCATTACATGGATCCCAATGACAAATATATTTATGTTTTTCCACTATCTTAAGAACTAAAACAAGATAATGCGCAAAAAATACGCAAACGGAGATAACAGCAGAATACAATAGAAGCACAATACAATGAAAGAGAACAGGAAATAAAAAAAAATTAAACAGAAGAAAATTAAATAATTAAAAATATATCAGTCTTTGTTTTCTCAGTAATATGCGGATTTATTATTAACATATTTGTATTTGATAGTAATATGTAAATAAGTAATCACAACTTTATACTTCCACGTGTTACTGAAAAAACAGCAAAAGAAAAATGTATGTCAAACAACTTTGCAGGACTACATGCACAACACAAAATACCTTGAAATTTATACATACAATGATATAAGTAGATAAAAAACACACTTCCTACCTTTCCTATCAACTTTACAGGATGGTAAAACTAATAACTAGTTAATGATTCCGTGACGAAACAAGTATAATCACAAACTATCAACCTTTAATTTCATGCCTCCAAAAAATGAAACCCTATCGATCAAAACGGAACATCTGCTGAAAATTATTTCAAAAAATTATTGCGGGTGACAAAAAAAAACGACGACCGTTTTCTAACATAAAAATGGGACTTTTCATTCAACAATATAACAAAAGGCCCCGGTTCATTGGTGAAGCGATTGCTGATGACTAGGGTAGTACGGACAGCATATAAGTCATGGTATTTAAAACTATTGTTTGAAACGTTTATAGTTTTTAAATTGAGACCGTCAGCATTAAAGTGGCCTTTTTCATTTTCCGACTTAAGTACTTTGTAAATGTACGAAAAACATGTTAAAATAAAATCATTCATATCGAAGAATCCATAATTTTAATTACAAAAAATAAACATTGGGACAAAAATAAGCTTCCATATATATGTAATACACATAAGTGAAAATCATTATTCTAAAAACTGCTATATCTCCATGATTGATCTAGCGTTAGGCCACTTTAGCGCTGACGGCCTCAATTAAAAAAAGCACATTCATAACAAACGATCATTAGATTGTTTGCAAATTTGTAACACAATCATAATTTTTTATGTAATATTATTTATTGTTCAATGACTATTTCTAATCTGTTCGGAGAGTAAACAGTCTAGTCGATTTTATCTGCATAAACAATATTTTAGCAACTTTATTATTTATGCATATTAAATTTCGAGACGTCAAACACCATTCGTTCAGTTTGGGAAGATAGAGGACAATTCGTTTACCTTTTCATATAATTGTGGAGTACATCGCGGTAGTTCAATGCCAAAATGTATGTTGTAAATAATCAAATATCACATCTTTCTGTCTTTTAACTGAAATGATTTTCGCTAAAACGTAAACTATACACAGCAAACATTTTCTAGTCGCCCCTCTTGATTCAATTAAGTATAACTGCTTCGAATTAATTTCGCTGCAAAATACTGTTGCAGTGTACGTTTTATCTAGCCCATGTCACAAACGCCTAAAAAAAACAAACAGCATTAATACTCAAACCTAAAAGGATGCTTTGGATTAAATAAATCAAACGAAAGCTTTTTAAAAAGACGTTATTAAAATGGGCTAAAAAGTTATGTTGAATTTAGAGAGATTTTTTTTCACTTTATTTTTCTTTATTTTTCGAATTATGCTTGCCGTTTCATTTGATGAAATGATATGAAATGTTATTTATTCATTGTTATGATTGCTATTACATACAGATATACAGTAATAACACAAAGCTTGATGAAAGTTATTTATGATTTTAAAAACAAAGTAAACGTCCCCGGTTCTAATTAATTTCATTTACTGGCCAGAAGAACCGGTTGTAGAGTATAGGTAGTGTAGGGATTGTAGAGTTTCATTAAAAATAGTTCGTCCGCCTAATTGCAAGTGACGCTATTTGTCATTGTTTGTCATCCGAACTAAACGTGTACATAAATTTTCAGCTTAATTTGTACAGATGTACTCATCGGCTTCAAAATTGAGTTGCAAGTTTTAACCCGAACTTACATACATTAATTAAAATCTTTTAAAATACCATTATCCGTTTATGCTGACGCTACTAAACGCACACACACGCACTACCAACATATACACACAACTAGTTAATTTCCTCTGTGACACCGCGGCGGCGGCGGCGGCGCGGGATGGATGCGTGGAAATCGCGATGCGTCACGCTTCGTGCGCGGGAGTGCAGCCCTGGAAACAGGGTCTTGTTGTGCTGACTATACTTTTGTGTTGAATGATTGGATTTTGTACATGTGGAAGAAGATTTTATATAAGTAAATAGGTACTTTTATTGTACCTGCATGTTTATTAACCATTTTTTATTTATTCTCCAAAAAAATTTAAAATATTCGATTAAAATATATTATCAGTCTGTAACTTATTCACCTAAAATGTTATTTCGAGATTTGATGACAATGGAATGTAGTTCTAAATAGGTACGCATTCGTATAGTGGTTTCAAAATGTTAAGCTCAATCTAGGTTTTAGGAAGATTGTCCAGAGAGTTCTTCAAGTCAGCCGAATTTTCATAACTTAGTTTAAGTGAATAATGCTTGAAAATTAGGTGCTCTACGAACTGAAGAATATGACCTTGTCATCGTCGACAAAGACACACTATCTATCACGCTACGCTCTCCACGGTAAGATGCCGTTAATTACAATAGGTGCCTCTGTCTAACAGCATAATATATATGTAATTTTACAACATAAATAGTACGCATATTGCCTATTGCAAGGATAAAATGGTCCAGGAAGCGTCGACGAACAGTCTAAGACCGCCGTCAGCGACAGTTATTCCTCGAATCGTCAAGTATTTACGACGACCTATTTCCTCCTGCCACCGAGACCAAACATAATTGCTCCTTCGGGACTCTCCTACACACTCCCCTTTGATGTTTTTATTTAAACTTAAAACAAATACGACGATTATACGTGTGCGTTAAGCTGATTCGTCAAGCCGTTAGACGGTTCTGCGGGACACCGCCCTTGTGTGGTCTGACGACTACAAACCGCCCGCCCGCCCCGGATATGGCAAAAACTTGAAACAAACAAATTAATCGGATCAACGAATTGGTTGTCGGGAAAATAAATAAACGAACACAGGACTCTTTCTTGTGAAAAATGGTGCCTGAAAGGCATTTGAATGTAATTAGCGAGAAAGAAATAATGATTCTTTTTGTACTGAAATAACAGCACTAAAAATATACGTACTCTTGGATCTATAAAAGAATTCCATTATCGGTAATTGCAAATTGAAAAGAAGAAACAATAATAGTATAATTAACGAAAGTAGGACTTTTCACGTTTATAAAAATTATTTGCCCCATTTTCTTCAATAATATCGACCGTCGCGCCCTCGATCCCCTACACAGCGAATTATCTGAAAGCTTAGCCCGAATTTTGCAAGACGTTGAAAGATCCCAAAAGCACTATAAATCGGTCACCATTCCAAAAACGACCGTGTGCTATGTTACTTAACATCACTGATCGATTTTGTCCCACCAAGGTGGCTGTGGCTGTAAGCCGTCTTTGCTATATTGATTATCCTGCCTTTATACAAAACCAGACTATTTAAAATAACATTTTTTAAAACCATTATAATATTTATTTTTCAAAAATCTATGACGATATCGTGATATAATTTATCCATCTAAATCCTTGAAACTAAGCAAAGTTTCTGTTCAAGTCAATTAATGTTACAATATAAAGATAGATTATATTGTAGGCTTCTTTAATATTTTTAACTACATGTTTATTTATAAGAAAAAAACACTACTAACCAGAAATGCAAATATCTATTTCCTGGAGCTCAACTTAATCCAACCCTACATTTATAAGCTTTCCACTTATCTTATTTACATAGGTAGGTAGCATATCGAAGCAAGAGAGAAACAATTTGAAAGCACTAAAATTACTCTTGGTCCCCTACTAACGTATAAAATAAATGGCCAAATCACATCACAGTGGTACGTACCATTTATTCGACTGACATTTCGGCTTGCAGCTTGCAGTCGGTGAGTACAATCAAGCACAGATGCGACACTCGGGTCCCACGTGGAAATCGATTTTCCACGCTACAGCAGCTGGCACAAGCCGCACCTATGTTGGTCCACGCATTAAAACAACTATACAAACGATTTAGCACGTTATTGCGTTACTAGAAGGCATATATTCGTTTGATAGTGTGAAGTAGTAGTTGTAGTTTTATATTATGTACAGTGAACGTCAGAAGTTTCTATTGTTGATATTTTTAATGTTTCGCACATTGTTGTAGGGTGACGCGGACCCACCGCTGCCATTCTTATTGGCGGTTATTTATGATTATTAGAATGGCGTGGTGATGGCGAAAAATTAATTTCTACGACTATTATGTATAGCTAATAAGTCAGTTTTGTCGTTAGCATAACCATGGTTATTGATGTTGTAGGTAATGTTGGTGTATTCATTAGTACTTGAAATACACGCTTGTAAAAAAAATGTATTCGCAACACTCAATAATGAACATTCGATATAACAAATGTATTTGTATATTAGATAGATTTGGAGACATATTATTTCTTTAAAATAAAAATGTTTTTCAACTTTGTAAATTACAATTATAAAGCTGAAGGTGAATTTTCGAATTGGCTAATTTGATCAGAATTTATTCAGACGGCTCATTTAATCAAAATTCCAGAAAGTGAAACGACGAAGACAATTAATAAAAAATTACTAAAACTTATTTCTAAACTTAACAAGTACTTAATTTCAAGACCACTTCTATTCTAACTTTCTGCAGGTAAAAGTAAATTTTAAATGAACAATATTTATTAAGTACTTATAATAAAAAACTAAACTAACAATATTCAAATTGTGATGCATGAATTACTAAAAATAAGAAAAAATATGCGTAATGTCAGATACCTATGCAGCTTTTAAATTTCATACAAATGGCAATAATTAATAACAACATTTTTTTTAATTTAGCTTCTTTTGTGTCCCACTGCAACATTAACATAAAAAATAAAGAAAATCATAATGTATCGCGTACCTATAACTGCAAATTGAGGTTTTTCACCTCGTGCCTTCAAGTGGAGGCTATGTCTAAAAATAAATCGGTTCGCGCATTGATTGACGAGCGAACAATAAATTCATCGAAAAATATGAAAAAGACTTGCAGAAGATTGATTATCCACTTGGACGCTACGTGAAGTACGTCAGTTTTGATTGGTAGCTCCCATGTGTAATACAGTAGTTGATGGACAATAGTCAAAGGCGTATTGAATGCTAGACGGTAGTTGAAACTGTCCGCTGATCCATCATAATGGACTGCCAAGGTTCTTTGCAAAAATATTTAAATTAAATTCTCACTTCTTAAGTAACATTTTTTATACACTATGAACAAGCGTTTAACCACCATCCTGTCTGATTCAGCAGCGATGTGGTCTACGACGGAGCACAGTACTTGTTCACTAGCTATTTACTCGTGACTTGAGGACCTCCAGACTATACTGCGCAGGAAATACTACTCTAGTCGACTCTATCGTTGTTTTAAGGAGGAATACGTACAGTAAGTTGTAACCAAGAGTATGTTCTTCGATCTTTCAGCTTATTTTTTTTCCAAAAGTCTTACGCTCTCCCCACTGACAGTTCTCTGCTCAAGTAGAGTTTGTCACGCTCTAATCGTGGTTGTGTAAAAGAGACAAAGTATGCTAAGCAATAATCACTGATAATAAAATTGGTTCTGCCTTTGACCGTCATACCAAAGGGCAGTCTGGAAAGAAAAGACTTCATGCGCAAATGAAAGCAAAATACTAATTCGTCTTTGTCTAATAAAATTCCCGAAAGCACCACAACTACATAGTTCAATTAGACCTAATGTGACAGAAATTTTCCGCCAATCAGCGATGGGACATACGGTCTCTGATCCATGTCACAAGCGTGTCCATTCCTTGCGATGTGACCGCTCAATCCGCCCAAATACCTGAATCTAATCACCATTTTAACACTTAATTTTACACGTATCTTAGCATAACGTGTACTATTTTACCAGCCGGCTGCAGGGTAAAGCGGCCCGTATTGTCATAGTGATAAGGTTGAATTGGTTGAATTAGCAATTGAGGCCCGTATGTGTCGTCGGCACGGTTCACCGAAATTCAACGGACTTAAAGGATTTTGGCATGCCTTTAATCGAATGCGTCAGACTGCTTAAGTGAATGAAGTGTTTTTTTTTTAACAAGCTAGTTTTCTTTCGTAGTATGCGTTCATTATGCGTGAAGTCACAGTAAGTAACCGAGTTAAGGGTATGCTGCACAGTGTTTGTCGCGGTTAGTTTGTATTAGTAACAGTACATTGGATACAGCATTCGGCTGAATGTTTTAATTTCATCTTGTTAGTATTATGTCTCGTAATATATGAACGGTGAATTTGCCGTAAAATCACGATGTTACATGAGAGGCCGTATCGATGTAATTGGCTTATAGTAATTGATGTTAACGATATTACGTTCTATTACGTTCATCGTCAATTTTCTCATGATTTAATTAATATACGGAAGAAGAATTAAGGGTTGTTTTGATTGGAATAACCACGATCATATTGTAGACTTGTCAAGGTTGCATAACAAGAAAAAAAATTGACGGTAAAAGTAGCACTGGCTGGAAACATGTCATGTCGGCTAAAAGAAAACATATAAATTCGAAATTCAAATTGTCATTAGAAACGTTACCCGGCCAGTTTCATAGATCAATGATCACTAGCACCCCAAACAACAAGGCATAGCGAACCGTAACATACATACCCCAGCAAACAAATCCCTAGTCCCCCACGGAATATCCAAAAGTAAATAGTTGTACCCATAACTGCTCCGATTATTTGTTCGACCCCTATGGATAGTAGCGGCCATTTTGATTTCTGTTTTTTTTTTGTGCACTCGCTGCGTTTAAAAGTTTAAAATTTTTGCGCTAGTTTTGTGATGTGAGGCTTGAATGTAACATGAAAATAAACTCAAAAATAATTTTAATGAAGACAATCTAATAACTTTAGGTACGTGCCGTTAGAGTGTTTGAAGTAAACAAGAAAGGACATTGGCAAGACACTCTTCAAATTAAGTTATAAAGTAATAAATTACAAAGGTTTAGTATTAAGAATTGACATCGAATTATCTGAAAACTGACTGAAACCTGATTGAGATTGTTGTAAACAGATTTTCTAGAGATCTAAGAAGCTTCGTGTTTGAATGACTTGTAATACAACTTACATAATTCTATTCATTTAATATTTTCAGTTTATCTGTTTGTTGCGAAAACGAAACAGCGCATTTAGCGTATTTTCCAATATTTAACGCTGTGTACTTATCAGCAATGAAGAATGAATATACTCTTTATTGCACACTGTATATTACAAATGTAAAAAATTACAATGGGAAAATTGCAAAAGGCGACCTTATCGCTCATAGCGATTTCTTCCAGGTAACCTAAGCAATGCACTTATGAAAATCCGTAATATTAGGCAATTGGCATTTCCCCCCCCCAAATGATGATGGAATTCATTGGGTTAGCCCTAGTCCAGCAGTAGACGTCATGTGATGATGATGAAATGCCAACGCCATGCTTGGCAGGCGGGTTGGCGATCCCAGTGGTGTCGTGGTTTACTCACAGAGAGCGCTGCTGACCATCATCTGGGGAGTTCCAGCGATCGCCTTTTACAACCACCAAGGCGGGAAAAGTTGAGCTGGGGTGGTGACATAATATGTTTTCTATTCGCGGTCACCACACGGCTTGGGCTTTTGACTACACTTCCGAAAAATATTACTTCAAAGTAGCCCCGTCGGTTCTCTTTTAAGTTGTTTGCCAGTAACTTGTATGCCTTTTTAGTGCTTTATGAACAAGCGTATGATCACCATTCTGCCTGATGTTAAGCAGCGATGTGGTCTACGATAGAGCTCATTTATTCACTAGGTACCTTTTTACATGTGACTTCACGTCCTTCTTTCCTTGGAAAAATATGTTATGTCAGAGTCCGTCCTTAAGTGCCAATTCTAAGGAAGAATTGCACATAGCAAAGTAAATTTTCGATTTTTGGTTCGGGTTGTATCAAGACCTGATTTTGAAGCTAAACGTGACCTAGGAATGCCTTCTCAAGTCTTCAAATATGCTGTCTGATTATGCAATTTAAGTGAGTTTACGATTTTATGTAAACTTTATAGAAATAGAATTTCAATTCCAAACTTAATGAAATTCAACAGTATTTAATATATTCTCACGTGAAATTTTGCAGACAATTTCTAAATCTAATAAGAAACGATGTTTTTATTGCATCCTTGCGTAAAGCATATTTAAAATTAAATGAAAAATTTTAATATACGTTCTTTTCCGTTCTGAAATATGGAACTCATTTACCTACTCTGCCACGAGAATAAATCCCTCATATCTCCAGCTTTCTAATGTAGAGGTATTACCTACTAGTAAACTATTTTCGTACTATTTATTGCATTAATGCGAGAGAGTTTTTTAGATTTCGTTGAAACTCTACATAATAATATTATGACAAACCGACGAAAAACAGATAATATTTTTAATTTGATTATGCATAACTTAGGAGTAGTCAGTTATGATAATTATTTTTTAAATGGAAAGGGTACCAAAAGAGGCAAAAGTAGTCCCATATAAATTTGGAAAAAAGGCTTATCAGTACATATTTTCGCGATTAAATTATTGTGTGTAAAAGTTTTACCTGTAGGTATTTTTATCACCACGATAAGTCGGACATGTTTTTATTTCACTTGTAATATCTACAACAGAACCTTTCTTAGTTCAACTAAATATAGTACTGAGCATATTTATTAGACCGGAAGCCCTGTTGTTATTTTTGTCTTATTTTTTCCTCTAGGGAATTCTTCGTTAGGGTTGTATCGATTACTGACCTTCTAAATAATTGGAAGGACGAAAATACCAAAGAGGAAACTGATAGTGTATAATCATCAACCCTGTTACTAATAAAAGTAAAAGTAAATGGTGTCGCTTAAACAGTGTGTGACGGACAACCGGGGCAAATATAAAAGGCGAAGGCTCTATAGGTAACCAGTAATTGAATCATTAAGGACCCACTTAGTTAAAATTATAACTCTTATTAAATAACTAAATCATATTTTCAGTGTATAATTATTATTGTTGCTCGCACTTTGATCATCGTTTTCGACGGACATTTCAAATTTCAACGAGACGTCTACCAAGTACGCACCCCATACCAAGACCGTGCGTTATCGCGATGGCAGAATTCATTCCTTGTAAGTTTTAATTTTTGTGCGCTGATATCTCAATAAATATAAACTTAGGAACATGAGGGATCTGTGATAATAACGTAAAATGGCCTTAGCAATCTCCGTTTAAAATGTTTTCCCCGGTCGTGGGCTACTTACACACTATATCGACATCACACGTCATGGAAATGTCAACACATTGTTATTTTGAAAGGATTCTTTACTCTTTTTTTAAGTCAATTGAAGGTGTATCTTTCATAACAAACACGACGCTATGATAAGTTTCATATAGCTATATCGATACATAGTAAAAACAAAGTCGCCCTCCGCTGTCAGTCCCTATATAAATGCTGAGAACTTTAAAAATACGCAACAGATTTTGATGCTGTTTTCTTCATTAGATAGAATGATTTAGAGGAAGGTTTATTTCTATAATGCATACGTATACGAATAAGGAAACACTGGTGATAATGTATTTTGGCGAAACAACGGTTACCGGGTCAGCTAGTAATACTATATAACACACATGTCTCCTCGAGCAACAGAGACAATGGATCTCAACTTCGCACGGCCCTGGCATATTCTCTTTTGCATCTCCACATTAATTAATCGGTTCATACAGGAATGTCGATTTCTATAGGTAATCTATTTATTAGAGAGCTGAGGTATACAAGATGGAGAGTAGATCCGGTAGGGGCAGTAACGGCTATCCATAAACAATCATAGTATTTATCGATACACATGAGATTGTTATGACTAAGATACATCTCAGATTATTTAATATTTCTCACTACACTTCGAAAAATATTACTTACAAGCAGCCCCCCAGGCTCTCCGTTATTTGTCTTTCCGTATCAGATACTTTCTTTTCTCTCGGAAATCTTCCACTCCAATTTCCTTGCGAACAAGCTTTGTCTATTTTCTCTCACAAGTTTGTTGAAATCCATTTTACTGCCGCTGTACACACACTACAAAGTGAAGTAAAGCAATCTCACCATAAAGTAAAATCCAACCCGCGACCCTCACAAAGTTGTATTGCAAACAAAAGTCTCCAATAAACCAAGCACGGAGTTGAAGACTTGAAGTAATTTCCGGCTGCGACAGGCTGCAGTCACAGACACAAAACGTTTGATAGCAAAACGCAAAAACATTTGATTAAAAAGACTTTTTCTTTTAAGGCATTTGTTTGTGCTTTTCATGTACGTGGCAAAGATTATAAGATAACTAAACTACGTATATATTAATATCAAACAATGCTATAAAATATGTTGTACACATATTATGTACAACTATTATTTACTTTATTACCTTATACGGCTATTTACTTTCTGCTTATAACTAAACAAAATTGCAAAATGTTAAAATCCGCTTAGGAATTTTTGCGTCAAACAAAGACACACATCATACACACAGATACATCGAATCATCAAGTACCTAATTTTACTATAATCTCGATTTATACTATACAAAATAACAATTTTATAGAAAATAATAAGATTGCACGATATAATACCTCGGAATTTTGATTGGTATCCTGCTTTAGGAATATTAGTAAGTCAAATTGCAATATTACCAGCGAAACCATATTTAGCAGTACACTTCATAAAACAATTTATCTTTAAAATTAACTGTTGGCAACATACTTACATACGGGAGATTGGAAAAGTTTACGAGTCACTCTCACACTAAACATTTACGTCAGTAACTGAAAATGCTTCATATTTCATTGTTCTTCAGACTGGGTGGGTTTCGTTTCTAACGGAACTCGAGGGAAATCGTACAGCAAAAACCCCTCAGTAAATTATTCGCAGACCTCCTTGTAGCTCTCATACCTGTTTCACAAGCACAACAATAGAAATAACACTTCACACCTATTACGTTACACCCTGCATCCATTCATCGATGTGACGCCAGCACACAATGCATCCAAACGTAAACGTCAATATGCGCGGCCTTTTTGAAAAATCGAACGATCTTCATTCTCTTTTTCTTTTATGCCAGCGTTTGATGCATTAGCTACGAATTAGGCGGTCAGACCTTTTTTGTGAAACATATATTTCTTTGATGATTGTAATACTACATTCAGTGGGTGACAAAGTAGTTACGCCCATAGTACGTGTGTGGCAGGCTTTGGGTGGCAATCTCAAAAAGTGAATGGTCGCGATGAGGGTGGTAGTCAATGACATTTGAATCTTGCCGGGTTGTTTTACTCGTACTACCGGGTTTCTAATGCCGGCACGTCTCCTTATTGTACTTTTTTTAGGCGGCGTGTGTTATGGACAGTAGTACATACATAATTACAGAAATACGGAGGCATTTCTCAAGAATATTTTCCATAAGAAAACACAACAGAGCCATTGAGTAAAAAATAAGTCGGATAACGTTATTTAAAAGAGCAGTAACGTCTCAGAATAACGTTGAAGGTTGCATAAGAGTAAGCTTTCTTGCAGCTCATGCAATGGTAATGTACATTAGCATGTGAATACTGGCGTATACCAGTAGCTCGTGTGATGCTCATAAAGGATTTTTTTTCTAAAGACATGCTCACAAAATTCAGTCGTCCAACCCGTCAATGTTTCAACTAACACAGAAAACAAGTAGTGTAACAATATCTATTCATCATTACTGTACGGAAACCATCAATCTTGTCACAGAATCTTGTCATCGGATAGACAGTAGCTCCTACCACCACCCACTGGTAGCATCATAGTTTGGTTTCTGACAATGCATTCTACTTACAACCACATTCAATGAATTTATACAGCTTCTATAACAATGTTGACCAAGACACGTTGAGCTGCGACGTCTTGTCGATTGTGACAATACCTAGTCCACACTTTTACGGTCGTTCGCAAAAAAGAACAAAAGAATTACATTCCTCGGGATTGGTTAGTAGCTGTTTGTGGTTTTAGATTCAACACGGGGGCTGTGGTTTTTGGCTACTGGAAGAAAGCCATTGTTCTTACCCGGCGTGAGGTCGGTCTAATTGTGCGGTTGACCATACATTTTGTAAGTCCTGAGCGCGGAACTAATGAAGCTGTTTGAAAAATAAGCTATTTTACGATCCGTGAGGTGAGACATAGAACAATTAGTGATATACTGGTGGTCGCTTTTGTTACAATTGTTGGAATAACATTATATTGGCAGGACCAAGAATTTCATCCTTTTTCAAAAATCTGCAGCGGAAAAAAAATTAGACTGCTATTTACAAGTTCAATTCAGTTATATTTGTGTGTGGTGACTGGAGCCGGAGATTTAAAAAAAATTACCCTTTGATTAAATTAGAAGTAATTGGACTGCACACAATCCACCATTAAAATATCAGTCCAATTGATTGCACCATGAAGTTACAAATCACTTACCACATCGTACAATTTACGATTATTACTTAAAGGCGAATCTCAGTTCATACCATTCATTGATATGTGGGGACATCATATCGGTAATCAGAGATAATCGGACTAACATGCATAACTACTGCTAATATTTTGTTGTTTATTTTGATCTTTTCGTCGAATAGTAAATAATCAGCATTAAACAGAAAACTATGAACAAAAATTGGCGATAACTTTATAAATGCCTGTCCGACGCCTAATAATCCCTTCTTTCTTTTTATCTCTTCTATTGTTAACTGTTCTTGTTTTATGCTAGATTTTCAAACTTAAAGTTACCTTTAGACGATTCCATTTTCTTGCAATAATTGAAAGCTTATCGTCTTACCTCATTGCTCTGACTTTCCACAGTTTACACGACGCAAGAAATTTCAAGCTTCAAGTTTATTCTAGAGGCAAACTACTGTTACCATATCAATATGCCTTAATTCACACACTCAATAATTTAACAACCTCAGTAAATAAAAGACTTTTTTGACAGCAGCATCTGTACTGTCGAATTGATTAACGCACTTTTAAGTTTTGATGTAATTATGGAATTTACTTCACCAAAGTGTCAGTCACGTTTACAGGATAATTGATTTATTTAGACCATCGTAGACCACAACGCTGCTTAACATCAGGCAGGATGGTGTTCAAACGCTTGTTCGTAGTAATAAAAAAAAAAGATTTTGATAGTAGCACTTGAACAAATGAACTGTGCAAGAGAAACTCTTTTAGTGGTTTTCTTATTTCCCAACTCTAAAACGACCGTTATAAAAATAGACACGTTACAATAGAGTTAATACGCAAAACAGGTCCATGTTATTTTGGGTTCTTAAATCCTACACCATTTTAATGTTTGACAACGCGCAGAGTATCGCCTCAGTGTATTTTATAGCGTTGTTAATGTTATAGGTTATATCTCTATATGAACCTTCCTGTATTTGGCATACTTTACTTCCAGGAGGAATAAATGGGTACAAGATTTTGGATATTACTTAGCTATTATGTGGTTCGGACATATCTTCTGCTATCTTCTCTTAATTGCTTGATCTTATTAAACACATTCATGAACACTCAAACAACGGATCGGACATGTCCCCGAAAGTGTTTATATCCGACATGATGATATCGTTTAATATTAAACACCTAGAGAGATTATGCATATAATATAAAGTCTTGCCTACCAATAATCGCGCAATCACTATTCCTCAGATATATTCTGCCCAACATAACTTCTCAATTACCGAATATCTAGAACCAATAGACCTAATAGAACTAATAGTAATAATCTTTGTATGACTGACAGCGTATTATTGGTAGTTTGTTTAATTAGTTGTTGGGGAAAAGGCGGTACCTACACTCGTGAAAAAAAATACTTCAGTAAATTATACAATTTTGAAAGTAGTTATAGAGATGCGAGAGATGCTTTATGACCTTCTTTTACTCAGCTCTCCTCGATTGCCAGGTATTTAGATGTGTTGTATACATTCACTTGTGAGCGAAAATTTATAATTTTTTGTAATGTGAATAATTTATCTATGTATAGACACATAAAGCTAAACCACTAACGCGAATTTTGCTGTGTTGGTGGAATAAAATAAAAATAGGTTAGGTAGGGTAGGCACTTCTCCTTTCTGTTCTTCTTCTTCTTCGTCTCCTTGAAAATATGCATTTTTTGCAGTTTAGTACGGTTGGTAAAACAAACTATGATGTTATAGATACCTATAGTTGTTATATGAGTACGTTCAGCCAAAAAGTGGTATATTAATATTGATGACACGTTCTGTATCACTAAACCAGTAATAAGGTAGTGTTTAAATTGTGACAAATAACAATAATACGATAAAAAAAATTAAAAACTGATTTTTGGTCGACTGTACACATCTCCGCCTACCTCTCAAGTAAGTGAAGTTATTTAACTTCAAATCGTAAACAGCTTTCCATTCCAAATTTTTCCTTTAAAATTTGTTCATTTACATTTTACATTATTTTACACTTTTGATTTCGTTGTTTATTTCAATAAGAAAAAGCTTTAGAAATGTTATTCATTCCAATAATATTACAATTAACATTGAAAGAGTCCCTATCATCCGGTCCCAAACACAATAATTGCCTTGATGGAGTCTTCAGAACTTTTGTCATGTTTTGCTAACAAAAACTGTGTTGAGAGTAGCATACTCCTTACCCATTCCGGGAACGAGCTGTAAATCTATTTAATTGCTCACATTTCTACAAATGTTGTAACTCAATGTTTTACTGTGCTGCCTGCTGCGGCCGACTGCCGAGGAGACACCAATAAAACTAAGAACGCGAAGAAGAAAAAAAGCGTTGTAAAACTACCCTATAACTGTTATTCTGAGGAAGCTTTGTTCCGGAGAACAATCAAGGGATATTTACTGTACAGATTCCGTCTATTTGTTTTTGATGAACAATAGGGCGAATGATGTCTCGATCGGTGCAGAAGTTGGATTATGATGGAATTGTGACATGGAAAGTTAATAATAAAACACTTTATTCTACTAACTTTATACTCAAGTAATTTCCAAGGCTTTTTCTCGATACCTTTATGGAAAAATATTGTAAAGCTGTTTTGTTACTTTCATATTAATTAGTATAATAGCTTCGAGTGCTCTTTACCAATCACGTACATTCGCCGATTTGGTGTCTAATTATTCGACAGGGTCTTCTTCTTTAAACAAGTCCAATTTTCAGGTCAGAAGTATTACATATTATATATATATATTCTTCTTACGCTAGACGTGCTTCATTGCATACCACATTGCAGCTTATCACCAGACAGAATGGTGGTCAAACGCATGCCTACTTTGAAAAAAATAAATAATCTTGTACACTGGGGATCATGAATTTAAGTTATCTTTAGGACAATTGTAAAACTGCGTGCCAGCTGCCTCTCAGCTTAGATTCAGCTAGGTTAGGTTTAGATTAACTTAGATTAGATTCTCACTCGAATCAATATTATTAAATCCAAATAAAACATCTGAAAACTGAAAGAGATGAATTCACCCTAGGAAATATAATGACATTTGTGTGATTCTTTTATACTCTACATTTAAAAAAAATATAATTGTAATTATAATACACACTTCACGCCTTTTAATCCCAAAGCGGGGTAGACGTAGGTAATAAATAGTATAATATATGGCCTGCACTTTCAGATAGTAAGTAAGGAGTTTTTTCTCCTTGGTTGCCATTTGGGGACTTAAACATAGGCAATGACAAACTCTGATAAAGACAAGTAAAGTTTAAAATTTTCAATAATTGTAAAATCTCATACAAAAGGATTCATGTAGAAAAGGATATGACAAGAAATTGCAGTACAACTGACATCTAAATGAAATTGTATTGAGCCGTCAAATAACCCGTCACACAATTTGCCTTCACATAGAGATTGTACATCATTTATCAGTGAATCTATACATTTCCATTGCTTATACACTCAATCATTGTCAGCGCAACAAAAAAAAACATGCCTTCCAAAGCAGCCATTAAATATTGCACCTCTATAAAATGTTTGTAAACAAGCAAAGAGCTCACGCTGCGCGTGCGCTGCCCGTTGCCAAAGACAATGCACGCGTAATGCCCGCCGATGACTAACGCTCGCATCTCCAAATAAACGATAAATAAATCATTGTTCCAAATGTAAAAGCGCATTTAGTAGAATCAGAAGCAATTGTCCAGCTCCTTTAACCTAAACCAGAGTAATAATTTGACTTAGAAGCCCAGTATGAGGTCTAGTTGCAGGGAGTCTAGTCTTGTCATTGTTGATTAGAAAACAATGCGAGCGTGTCGACACCCCACTCAATTGTTCAAGCTTGCAACACTATTTACTGGCTTACTGTATTGAACGGTACTGTTGCAGGAAGCTGAAGAACTTTCGGGAGAAACTGTTGAGGACAAATGAGACTACGCAGATAGAAGAGAGAACATAAAACTTTTTACAGCCTGTCATCATGGTTCTAATGCTTGAAATTGCAGTCCGTGTAAGGCAATCGTTAAAGAAAATATATTCACATTTTTTACTAAGCTTTTTTAAAACACAGCGTGATAAGTGGTGGGCGTTATATGTTTTCCTGCACGTTTTGGTTTGCTGGAGTTTTAGCGATTTTGTTTTCTTTAGGGACACTTTGTTTACCGCAAGAACGTAACTTGACATGTACCTATACGTCCGAAGTCTAAATGACACTCCGCTTTTGTAAACTGATTGAACCAAGAACCACTATAACCAAATAAACACTAGGTAGGTACGTCTACATTAAGTAAACAATCTTAACTTCCGGGTCCTAAACGATAATTTGTTTCTTACTTTGAGCGGGTAATAACGTAACACAAGTGGAAAAAAATCGAAGAAAGAAGAAAAAAAGCAAATTTGGTTTTTAACTACAAATTGGAAACCATAGATCCCCAGGGTCGGACGAAGTCCGTCCAGCAAAAACACGTACATGCGGGGACCGATGAAGGTGTACATATTTTTTATGTACATATTTATAAGCGTTTTAGGGTTCAGATTATAACGGTCAAATTGACAGTTTTGGACTGTACTGGTGGTGAACTCTAAGGTTTTTTTTTGTCGCTGTCGCTGGCCCGACATGCACGACTTTCGCGTTTAGCCACCAACATTTTTGTGGACATTCGATCGAATACTGGCATCGATTACTGCCGATTCTCGTGGGAAAATATACCAGAAGGCTAGAGACAAGTGCCTCCGACAGACATTCCTGGGTGTTTGATGGATTTCACGCGTTGTTTGATAATTAACTTATAGTTGATGAACGATGCAAATTTCACTCGGTTTAGTGTCATGGGAATCGCGGGGGGAAAGCTAAATGCCTACCATAAAACAGTTATCGAGCCTTGTACATTGCCGATCTGTTACTTTAATTGCTTGTTAGAAAATAAATAATACATGAATATTTTACCATCTGCATAAAGTCTTTATTATTCCAAATTTTCCGTTCAGACGACGACGACGGTACGGAACAGACAGATTCATCATTTTACGACCGTAATATCTAAAATC
Source organism: Conopomorpha cramerella (assembly GCA_012932125.1). Classification (NCBI taxonomy): domain Eukaryota; kingdom Metazoa; phylum Arthropoda; class Insecta; order Lepidoptera; family Gracillariidae; genus Conopomorpha; species Conopomorpha cramerella. The sequence continues at coordinate 21,967 of SJJU01000145.1, forward strand.
TATCAAAAATTTACTAAACAAGTAAATTGCCATTCAACACGAAAGGCAATAAACAAAGCGAACCAATGATTTGTAACCCACTATTTAGATGGATAAGGTCTCATTCAAACGATAAGTAAGTGAACAAATGACCGAAAATAATTTCCTCGAAATCGGTTCAGCCTCGGCAAGCAACCTGTCTGCTAGTAACAGTGTAATAACTCAATCCTTCCTCACTCCGTGACCAATATGATGCCGACACGTGCGTGAACTATGCGCTGTGAAAATCGATCGGAGATTTTTCCCAAAAATCACCAGTCAAAGACCGATTAAGGCAAGTTTTGACGCTTCGATAACCGAGACACACGATCCACCTGCTTCGTTATGTACTCGAATAACTGTCCGATTTTTTATACAAAATTTTATTATTCTGCACTTGAACTTGAACAGTCTAGGTAAAAGAAGCCTTGAAACGAACGGGGAAGATGCTTCGAAATTCATTTAGTAATGATTGTATGAATAGTGGCTGTATTATTGTGGAACGCAATAAACTTATTGAGTATTAAATGCTACGTATAGGTAGTACGTTAAGGATGTAGGAGTTACCTTATGTAACACTGCATTATTAAAAAAAACAATTGTCTAAATTAATTTAGGGAAACATTATTCAAAATGCCTTTTTTCTTAAATAGAGATTAAGTACAGAATTTCTTTAATTGGCCCCTATCAATGTAAGTAAAAAAAGTTTTAGTTGAAATTGGTTTGCACGGCACTCGCTTTCCAATATGTAAAAAAAAATACTTCATCGATAGTTACCACTTGTATTGTGTTGGCATAGGTGTAGTATATTTATTATATACCAGTGTTGTTGAAAATCCACTGTTAGAAAAACTCTAAAAAACCTAGAGCACATTTTTTTTGGGTCCACAAGACGTTACTCATAATTGAAATGGCTGGCAGTTCCTTTGCAGAATATTGCATTCAGTTTATTCTGAGTTAACCTTTAACAGATACTCTGAAGAAAAACTAATACTTTTTGTTCAGGAACAGATAAAGGAACTTCAAAGAATGAACGCTGCAATTACGTAATTGGACATTACCTCAGTGACTGTTTGCATTCAATTTTCAGTTCAATGTAGACAGCAATAGACTATGTTATTGTGTGTATATAAGAACTGTGAAATACATCTGACGAAATAAAAATTCGAGTGTATACATTTTGAACGTGCGAGCTTTTGAAAAAAAAACCGTTATTTTCAGGAAAATAATACTGTGGATTTAAATCAAACGAAAGTCTTTTATATTACTCAATATATCTTAATTTCTACCAAATCTTGAATATTAGTAAACCTTATTTGATGTTATATATTGCATTCTTGTAAATATTATTTTTTTGATTTTTTCTCCACATTTTGTATCAATGCTACTTATAAAGGCCTATATATTATAACCTAATCCTAATAGGCAGACAAGAAATTTACGATAAACTTCCATTAATGCGCCCTTACCAATAAACGCGTTGTCACTTACACAACGGTTATTACAAGTCTACTTGAACTGGTTATTCCATATTTGACATACAACTGACAAGTTAAGTTGAACTTTGTGTATCTTCGAAATAGCAATTCCGCCATTATTAGTAAGGCCCTAAGAGTCGAACCCAATGACAAGATATTTATATTCACCCTTAAACAATTATTAAGTGATAAAACTTAATTGAAGACAATCTCTAAAAATCTTATTTAAACTCTCTCGTCCTCTCCTCCAATTTTGCTGTACCCATTAGGTTTCACAATACTATACTAGTTATATATTACTTTACCATGTACATCATTACCATTGTGGAACGCAAAAAATTATTGACTACTCAGTATTGAAAGAATTAGTCGAATACTTGAATTGCAATCGGGAGGTTCGAGTCCGGCTACTGGACCAATGGGACTCTTTTTCACAGACTGTGTATGCAACGCAACACTCGTACGGTGAAAAAAAACATCGTGATGAATCCCGCACAGCACAAGGTGTGTGAACCTTTTAACTGCGATGGGTTAAGGGGGTGTCAGGTTGGATTAAATACGCTTGGTGAACCGTGGGCATTCGCTTAGCAAGTGCCTCTGCCTATCCCGCTTTGGGATTAAAAGGCGTGAAGTGCATTGAAAGGGGAAACGGGGTTGGAAAAATCTCACGGGAAGATGTCGAATAACAATAATTATTAACTATTTTACTAATAAAAATAATATGTATGTACGTATATTGTATATTTAAATAATAAGTATGTCCATCTCACATTCTGATGTTCATAAAATCGACAAGGTTTGAAAGTGACAACACAGGGCACAACTTTATCCTACATTTTTTAAGGCTGATACAAACTGTACTATTAGCCAACCAAACCATACATCATTATGTTACTGGCCTGATTTCATAGCACTCGAGCGTCTACATACCAAACAAACTGGCCGAAAATAAAATCGAAGCGGAAAATCGGTTGGTATGGCATCCTCTTTGTCACTACAACAGATGTAAAGTATTCTTGACTCGTTTTCTTTTGTACGTACACTGAAATATCTGATCTACAGTACACACTTACATAGATCTACTTTACATATAGATGGATATGATACGATAGCTCAGCTTATAGAAGGTGTATATGCCACTGTGACCATTGTGGTGTTTCGCGGAGTGTCGTCGGCTTTCCCACGCGTGTGCCGTACCGATAGGCGGTCGGATGGATGTCGCCGAAGAGCGACGGCGGCGGTTTTTGCTGAACGACGACGTGGTGACCCGATGCGGTAAATAAAGCTCGCCGTATATACAATGTTGGTCTAGCCTCCGATCAATATGTTAGTGGGTATGTCGAAACTATATCTATTTAAAGTGAAACTTTTATTACATCGTCTCAAACTTTTTCGTCCGCGTGTTGCATGTCGCGTGACACTCGGCCGCGGAGTAGGGAGTTTCAATTTTCGTATCGTAAAACCACACAACTTTTTTTCTTTTTTTTTCTGTGTGGCGTGCTCCTTATTTATACCTAACCCAATGTTATAATTATCAAACATTTGTGTGAAATCATTTTCCCTTCTCTAACCGACCATTCTCGAAACTCTTCGAGGATTTGTAGAAGACCTGCAGCAGAGGACCAAGCCAGTGCATAACTGTTAGACATTTTTAAGATACCCTACATCTAACTTTAGGTTACCGTCAATGTGTGCATGTATCTATTTAGAGCGAAATCCCATATACCATACTGATTTAGAATATTCAGGCTATTAGCTGACAATTTGTAGCTGAAGACCCATATTGATATTGATTGAGATTTTGATTTAAAGGATTCTACCCACATCCTTTTGAGGATTATGGACTCATGTCTGAATGTTATCTATACTAATAATATATCGAGGAACGAATTGTATGGGTGGATGTTTGTAAACTCAAAAACTATTGAACGGATTCCGTCACCACTAAAATCCTACATTATGCCCGAGTAACATGGGCTATATTTTAATAAAAACGCGAGTAACGCCGCGCGGTACAGCTAGTGGCAAAACACTTTGATGAGAGCTCATCCAAAATCATAGAAACAGTGGTGACTGTACGCGTACCTTTAATATATTATTGGTAAAAAGCACCGCGACAAGAATCACGTTTCTGTATTGTAGAGTTTTTGTGTTCCGAGTATTATTCTTGCGGATCGGCGAGCTAAGTATTATGCAGGAAAATTACGAAGGTGTTATGTAATGTATATAACAAAAGGTATTATGGTAGATCACCTAGCCTCTCTCGATCGCACAACAAATTAGATTTTTCTAAACTATCTCGGTATATCCATTAATCTCGATAATAGGCAATATGATTGGTTAGAAAAAAAAATGCTTGAACTGATTTCTGTTTAAAAGAGGTGTTTTTTTTCAACTCTGTGTACCAAGAAATTAGAGAGAGAGAGAGAGAGAGAGAGAGAAAAGGAATATCTCTTGAAATATTTATTCTAGACAAACTTGCAGTTTTTAGTGACAGGTCATGTTTAGGCGTCTGTTTCATCATTAACTGAAGGTTCATGGAAGAAAGCGAAAATCCCTTTCTTAGCCTATCGCACAAATTCATTTATTTATTTAAACACATTAAATCACAAAAAAGAGCGGACTTGATGACAATCATTTTCTACTAGTCGACCACCAGTATTGGGAAAGGCAGGTAAGACTAATATTTAAGAAAACTTAATTAATAATATTTTAATTAATAAGGCAAGTTCAATCGCGAAGTTTTTGAACATCATTAAAATTTTGACACCCTGTACCTATGTTTATAGCGTCAAGTCCTCTAGGATCGGGATGAAAAGGAAAAGTACCCTACGTCCGTCTACTGGTCCTAAGCTACAGCAACCAATTTCAAACAAATCAAGTTATAAATAATGTGACAAACACGACTTTCTTTTCTTTATATAGATAGGTACAAAAAATTATGATATTGAAATTTCAGAGTAGGTATGTATGTGTACTACTTCCGGGAAAATTTAATACTGGAAAAATTGCGTGATATATAAATAAGTAACTAGCAAACACGGCTAACTCCGTTTCTCCACCAGAGGGCTTCGTTTCGTTTTCCCGCTCTTCTGTTGAAGTTTTTCCTGAATTTTCTTTGCTACAAACCTCACGGAGCCCGAGACCTTTCCAACGAATGCAAAACTATGGAAATCGGTTCGTGCGTTCTGGAGTTATAGCGTCAGGGAGGAAAACTCGACTTATTTTCATATAGTAGATTATAATCACACTTTTTTCAGAGCCTATGTACGCTACGTAACGCATATACGAGAAAAAACCCCTGATTCATCAGCACAAGGTATGTAAACCCTAAAACGGCAACACCACCATTCACGCTTTGGTAAAAATACACTACGTAAATCGTGGGCATTTGCTGAGATGCGCCTCGTGTTCCCAATGAAATTAGTTAAAGTGTACTTGATAATATCTACTCAAATGTTCGTAATAAAATAAGGCTTTAAATAAACTGCTTTAAATGTCAGAGAGATTTTATTATTACAAATTCTTAGATACCTGACCCATACATAATTAACAACATTTCATTTTCACAGACACAAAAGTATTTAATCGTAATACAAAAGGTATCTCTCTAAAAACGGACAAGTATGTTCATAATTAAATTTAAATGAAAACGGTGTTCAGCATTCGAGAAAGTTCAACGTGGTAGTAATATACTTCTCAAACGCAAATCCCGGGAAATGTGCACACATTCTGGAGATTCCTGTTACAAACATAGTAAGCCAGGAATTCTACTATCTACATTAAGGGTGCGGTTACGCTTGAGCTAAGCTATACACTATGATGGTTTGATATATCTTTCATTTGACGGGCCCGTTGGTGTAGTGGTCAGCATGTCTGCCTCTGCTCCATAGGGTCGTGGGTTCGATTCCCACCGCTGGCAGGTATTTAGGTGATGAACTTTTAAGTACTTGTTGGATGTGTCTGGGTGTTTTATTTATATAAGTATGTATTTAAAAGGAAAAAAAAGTATTTAAGTAAATATATCTCGTTGTCTGATTTCCATAACACAAGTGCTATAGCTACTTAACATGGGATGAAGGCAATGTGTGTGTTGTTGTAAAATATTTATTTATATTTATTCCGTGTTTTAGACATACGTTTTTTTAATACCAGCTGACCCAGCAGTTTACATTGTTTTGTAATAAAACATAATAAAATAGATAAATAACAAATAGACGACCTTGAAACGTTCAGAAGAAAGGAACCTAGCAGAGGGTTGTGAGCAGTGGAAAATGGATGGGAAGGCCTTTGCCCAGCAGCATTTCTTTCTCCAAATTTATATGGGACCAACTTCGGGGTATACCCTTTATATTAAAAAAATAATTATCAAAATCAGACTACTCTGTAAAACGTAATTGTTTTTCTCTGTAGTATATAATAGCAGAGAAAAACAATGACAGATATAAACCTTCCTCACGAATCATATATTTTTCAACAATACCCACATTTCGTAGCATGATTTAGTTAGATTAATCACTCACTTGTAATTAACATATTTCTATATTTCTGCAATGCATGCAAATTTTACTAGCTGACCCGGAAAATGTTGGTTTGCGAATAGACATTATTCACTGTTTTCTTTGCTTTTATAGATGCATGTATTATAGAGGTACATATGAACATTACTAAAAGATCACCCTACCTACTAAAGGGAACCGAATCAAAATCCGTTGGTTTTAAAGATCTAAGCATACGGACAGCGGACACTTTTGTTTTATCCTATGTATTAATGATAAGTATTTCTACGCATTGGGAATTAAAGAATACTATTAATGGAAACAACGTAGTATAGCTTAGCAGCAGCTGTAGTAGAACTGCACCCTAAACATCTGCAACTACGTCCCGTATACTGGCACAATATTCAGTACTCAGGTGTCGCTTGAGCATCTTTTATCTCTTTTACACAGACAAGAACAGAGCGAGACAATGTTAGCAGATATTACTGAGGTTAATAACACTTAAAGCCCATATTCTGAAAGAAAAATCAATGCTGCTAATGTGCAGTCTTTTGTCATTACCTATTAGAGCGATTAGTGGACATTTCCGAAAACGAATGGATCGTTGCGAAACTTCTAACCCCATCGTGCTTGAAGGGAGTTTCTGAATACAGGTCTATGAGGCGACCAATAACTTTTAACCCAGACAAATTTAATGTGGCTTAATTTATTAAGAATAATGTTGTTAATAGAGTTCAAGTCACTTTAACCATTTGAAACTTATATTTACATGAACGGAGAACGGCTACGCAATGAAAACAATTTGGAAATGTTAATATTTCATTCACGAATTCATTTTAAAATTGGTACAATTGATGGAAAAATTTTGTGTTGCATCTTGAGCTATAACTTTTCGGAAATCCATGGGTATTAAAAATTATGTTAAGACTATCGAAAATACGAGGGTGTATTGATATATATTGTATGATTACCTGTCGACGTGATCACAATAGAACTTCTATTGTCTCTATTAGCAAAAATACTTTTTCGTGCATTACATGCGCCGCCCGCCCGCCCACATAAAGATACATGCCGAAAATGCAATTTAAGATCTAGTAACCACTCCGAGCAATACAGAAATACGTCGCGCGTTACACATACTTATTGACCCTTGAGAATGAAGCAGTGTACTGTTTCTTGTTTGAAAAAAATAGGTTTCTCAATTCTACCGTATACCTATAACATGCTTTTTATTATGTTTGTTCGCGGATAACTTTGTCGTTTATGATCCGATATGGATGATTCTTCTTTTACCATCTGACAAGGAAATCAGGGTTTCATGATAGCAAACCATATAAAACGAAAAGAAGTTTAAAAAATGATAGGGGCGACTACTAGGAGATATTTATTGAAGTTGGTTCTTTTTTTATTTAAATTAATTGAGATTTTCCCTAGACTTGGAGACTATACAGCGCAGAAAACATAGAATCCGGCAAGTCACTCCACATTCTGGCAAAACATAAATTCATAGTTTCCTTACCGTGGAGTTGGCTATAGGGTGTTATGACACAACAAATGAACACGGCACAACATAATTATGTACAGACAAACGAAATTAGCACTTACCGTATGTAAACAAACACTGGTCAACAAAATTATTAGACAAAAAAAATCTACGGCTTGTGGTGGGCATAACAATCGGCCAGACTCTATTAAATAAACATATGTTTAATTCAGGATTTACAGCCCATAGTGCAGAGAATGCATGGAGGTAGAGGAGAAAACGGAAAACATCCTAATAGAGTGCCAGTATGTGGAGAGATACAGGGCGACAGGTTCATGCAGGAGATAGTCAAGGACATGAAAGGTATGATGCGGTTCCTCAAGGAGCTGGGGTCGTTGGAATAGCGCCACTCAAACCACCCACAATAGACGCATTGGAAGTCAAGCTGAGGAAACGTCCCGTGTCATCTATATCTATGTTCGTAATATACCTACATAATATTGTAGACTCAGACTAAGAATAAAACACATTACACACACACATGCATCCGTACATCCAACCTTCCAAATGCAAATCGACGACAACTGCAGACCATCGAAACAAGAAGTACGTACCAACAAAATAACACAAGGTAATGTTTTCTTGAGCATTTATCATGAACGATTCAATTAATCGTAAGTACTATTGAAAACTGTTTCAGATAATTATCCCGGTAAGTGTATGTGAATACGTTCATTTTATGTCTAATACTTGAGCGTCTGCCGGTGCCATGTCTGCGACGTGTTTAAGAGCAGGTACACACTAGCCCACTTACTAATAAGCACAGTCATACTAAATTTGGTGAATTTGAAAGAAGATGTAGTGACCAAGATTGAAAAGGGAATGCTTCGGTGCTTTGGGCACATGGAGAGGGTGGATGAAAGTCGATTAACGAAAGATTTTGTTCATGATAAGTTGAACTTTTATATACTGTGCATTGGTAAGCACCTACTTAAATTCACCCTATTACCCTATTCATATATTGCGCTACATATTCATAGTTAGAATAGCAACCGGGGAAAAAACGGTGACGTGTTATACAAAGATTAAAAGTAAAATTGTAGGCATGCCAAAGAACTGAATCCCATAGTAACTAAATAGAAATTCTCTAGTTCTCTCGATGTAGAACAGAATGTAATTACTATAGAAGCATCAAGCAACCGCTCGTTAACTGGTATGGGCATCTACTTCTAATAAAGATTCTTTTGAAATATTTCATCTAATGGTTACCATCATTGCCTTGTGTTGAAAGCAATACCTACATCGCGTTTTTACAATGGGACAACCAAGGTGAACGGCAAAACGTCATGCATACCAGGTGGACTTGCCATTTACACGAACCAAACGGTTTGCGTCTACTTTCATAGTGCGAACCGCCAGGATGTGGAATGACTTGCCGGAGTCTGTGTTGTGCAGTATAGTCTAAAGGTCTTCAAGTCGCGGGTGAGTAGGTAGCTAATGAATAAGTGTGCTCCATCGTTGACTTAATATCTGCCAGGATGGTGGTCAAACGAGTGTTTAAAAAAAATCTAGAGTCAAGATTTTTGCATAGGCACTTTTGATTCTTAATAAAGTACATTTTTATTATTAATATCCCGTATTCATAGTTAATGCTAGTGTTTATTTAATCTTCGTAAAAGTCTAAAAATAAAGTACATAATTATAAAGAAAAAAGAACTACTTACTAGCCTACAAATATTTTTTTCCATTTATTGGGTTTGCCATCATACCCTGATTTCCTTATCATATATATACCTTGCAAATATATACTTTCCAACAAAAAAAACATAAAAATCTGTCATAAAAGTTGTGCACGAAAAGAAAGCATAATAATATACGGTGGAATTGAAAAAGACTCCTTTTTTGAAGTCGCTTAACCGCTGTGGACAAAAATTGCGTAGACGTGTAACTAGTAATATTGAAAAAATCCGTTTAGAATCGAAGATATTTGTTTGAAAAATCATACCTTTCATGTCCTGAAATTATGCGAGTAAAATCTTCCCCAGATTCCCATCAGTAGTTGTCTGCCAAAAAACTACTTATCTAAAGTACAGTAAATAAAATATTGTTTTATTTCTTCTCGAAACCATGTATTCCCGTCCCAAAAATTGTATTTCATTATCGAAACTGCTACGAACTGACACCAGCATTGTGTCCTCCGCATGCGAGCTTTGTTAATACTTACATCCACAGCTGGCGTTGACTGGGCGGCGACAGTACACTACATGTATTCTACTATTTATTCCGAGCATATTGGTAGCGAGTTGATCGGAGCACAATATATATATCACTCTCTCTATCACTTCGCATAGCTATGAGCGGGAGGGAAAGGCAACGTTGCACGCACCTCGTTGATAGAAAATGTTTACTACAGGACTCTGCGACATTAATATTGGTTTGTGGATGCACTTAAGTATTAGTTCTTTAGTATTACAATTAGTTCTTTCTAGAGATTTAAAATATAATAATATATTTTTCAACAATACATATATTTCGTAGCATGATTTAGATTAATTACTTGTAATATTAACATATTTATTTTATAATATATTTATGTAGTAAACGAGCTGACCTGGTAACGTTGTTTTGATAATCATCATCATCATCATCATCAGCCCATACTTGTCCACTGCTGGACATAGGCCTCTCCAATTGCAAGCCACTGTGATCTGTTTTCGGCTTCATAATAATATGCATGTATTAATTAACATGCCAACTCGCCTGCCAAGCGTGGCGATTGGCATATCCCCCCATTGGGGGAGACCCTCGTCCAGCAGTGGTCGTTATGTTGGCTGATGATGATGAAGATTTATTTTACATTGTAAGACTTCCTCGAGAATCACTCTATACCGTATCAAAACCCGTTGCGTGGGTTTAAAGATATAAACATACATAGTGTCTTATAATGTGTTCGGATTTTTTTTTATGCGGATTTTTGGAAATTGAATATAAATTTCGACCAGTAGTCAAAAGTGGCCTACGCATGCCTTAAAGTTTTCACCCCATTAGGAATTTTGCAGTACGATTACCACTTCACGTTTAAATTCAATTCACACGATATGTACCTCAACTCGAACTCAAAATATTCACATTGAATATAATAATTTTATTATATAATACAATCATAATTCTTCGACACAAGGTTGAAATTCGCTACAATCCATTAATTGGTTAACATACTATTTAGGAGACTGCCAAAACACTTGGCCGATAGAAATCTGCATGTGACAGCTGTTTAGATCCAGACTTAATTATGACAAGCGCTTCAATAGGTAAAGGCGGCATGGCTCCTAATAATTGACTGGTACTTAAGCACCTATTGGTAGTATTTAGTATATGAAGGACTAGTGGAGACCTCGCGACTTCACCCGAATTGTTTTAGCAACCTGCTTATGTAATTTTATAGCAAACTAACACTGCAGACAAACGTTGTTTCGCCAATATACTCGTACATTATTAAAATGTGTTTCCCTAATATTATATGTAGGTAGGTATGTATACTGTGGCTGCCTGAGACTGATATACTTATATAAATACTATAACTACTTTTAGATATATATATATACATATTAGTAGTATTTATAGTAGTAAGTAGTTATAGTATTTATATACGTACGACGCGTCGTCCTAGAGGCAGATGCCCTGACCACTAGTCCATGCCGACCGTAAAAAAATTAACACTATTTTATTAGATTAAGGTTGGTACTAATCTCTATCTACCTACCTCTAATGTGCCTAAGCAATAAAGTTCACTTTTGCCTAAATGTATCACTGTCTAACGGAAATAACTTTGTTATTCTCATAAATAAGTACAACGGTTTACTGACCTTTTATAAAATGAATTGGTATTTCAAGCCCCATTTTTCTGTACGAATTTTATACTTCAGATCGCATTTTCCTTAAAATGATATTGACCCGATCATAAATTCCATCGCATACTTCGCTGAAGGATTAAAGAAGTCCATCCTCCTTCCCTCCGTGACGTCATTTACTTACCTATAATTGAATTTCTTTCAAACCCAATATTTGCCGATTAATTAACAATTCATTCCAGAAATTGGACCAAACGATCCGAAGGACAAACTTTTTGAAACCTTTAGGCCTAAAGGGGACTGGGAAGTAATTATTTTTTAATATCTTCCAAAATGTTATTTGCTAAATTAAGATTTTGTAACTTTTATTTTGTTAGATGTTTACGTCCTGCATAAATCCGCAATCCGCGTGTGTTACCAACAAACCCACTGTCACTTAGATAAAGCTTACTAGTGGACTCGACAGACGTTATCCTGTCTTAACTATTAATATGAATATAAAATTAGTATAACCTCCAGGGTGGCCTGTGCCCCTGTGGTGTTACGAAATATAAACTATCCTATCTCTCAAATTGTATGAAATTACATACAAATGCCAACTTTTCTCTTACATTGGGAACAAACATCATGACACTGAATTTTTATAGATTACAGTCTCCATACCACGAGATCTTATAGTAATATTGTACTCACTGTGTGACAGTGATAGCGCTAGATGAATGGTATAGCAATGTCCCTGTCACCCAGCGTGAGTAATATTACTTTAAAGCCTCATGGCAAGGGGCCCAGTGGGGTTAGAACACTAAGAAAACGTCCAATCGTTTCGTGACGATTCGTTATTTTATTAACGTCACACCAATCACGGCACAGCACCTCAAGCTGCGGTTGTTGGATTTTGCTGAATGTATTGACATGACGTTTTCATAATATTCTATAATATTCTAACCCTTATTATCTATTGAAATCAGACCTGAAAACGTGTTTCGTAAACAACTGACTAGTTGAGCTTGGTATATCGTCGGAACAGTTACACTCTATTATTATTAGTATTCAGTGATCATATGTTTTAATGATCTAAGTAACCGGAAGAGGAAATTGCTAATCAAAACAATCAACCAGCGGCGCCTTGATTGGCCTGTGGCTGTTATTGTGAAATAATTTGTTTGCGTTGTGAAATTGATTCAAGAAACTAGTAAAGTCTCTGAGGGGTGCGTTGAACACTCCTCATCCCGCACATAGTCCGTGGTTGCTCAAGTCATTCCGGGGGCCCTGGAAATAAAGCGCGAGGAGCCACACGTCAGAAGGTTTTAGTGCGAGTCCCATGACCCCGTCAGCGGTGGGGTATCCATAACGGATTTCCCCACGATAAAAAAGGTAGTACAGTATGATACACTCTTGTAGTTAGCAGCAACACACAATGTGCATTGCCGTCATGGATACTTCAATGTGCAAACATATATATATATATATGTTTGTACATATATATATATACGTTTGTAATCTCCAAAAGGTGACAGAACCTTAGGATCACTTCCTTCCTCCTTCCACCATCATCTACCATATTAAGCATAATAAGCAGTTGAAAAATTCAATATGGGCCTTCAGTTACATGTTGCTAGCTCACCCTGAATTTATCTAAATCTTCAGATCCTGGTGTCGGCTCCTAACCCATGCCAAGAGGAGAGGCAGCTTCATTGTATTTACATTTCAGATCATCATGGTCATTTCACTGTGGTCCTTACTGAAATAGCAATGTAACTGACTCGACAAACGTTGTTTCGCCAATATACAATAACACTGTGTGTTTTCCTGCTATTATATGCATGTATTATACATATAAACCTTCCTCAAGAATCACTTTATCTGTTAAAGAAAACCGCATCAAAATACAGCGTAGCTGTAAAGATCTAAGCATACATTGAGACAGACGTGACAGAGAGGTGACTTTATTTTATACAATTGATTTTCTTCCGCCATTGATCCTCTTCCCGTAGAAAATACGAGATAAAATATAGCCTATATGTTATTCCAATGCATATTGTTAAGCACACTAAACGTATAGGAGTTATAGTAGATAAAGTAAAGCATAAATATCCCTCTATCACGTTGGGTTAAATACGTTTGGAGAACATTTGGGCATTTGCTTACCCCGCTTTGGGATTAAAAGGCGTGAAGCAGATACATATGACAAATGACAAAACAATTAGATTTAGTAGTAAGATTTTTTTATTTTCATTCGTTTTTCATAAGCTGCAATTGCGAATAAGTGCAGTAATTAATATTTAATTCTAGAATTCTCTATGTTATACAATAAATATACAAACTTAAAAATATTTCAAATCACAATTTCAAAATGATACAAACGAGCCATCTTAAATTACTGGTACACTTGACAAAATAAAAGCGATTTTTTACAAGTTACTTCAATTTAATACTGCAGAAATTCATTAATCTCTTAGAAATTAATTATATAAATATATACAAAAAGGTACAAATAACAACTAATTTTAATTCGAAAACTGTTCATAATGTATTTAGTCAACACTACGGCGCTTAATAAACTATACACTTCAAAAATGATATAATTTTTAATCATACATAGGAATAGCTTATACAAACATAGTCTTCTGTTACTTAAAAACTATTATTTACACAAATATATAATATATTTATATTTTGTACCCCCATTTTAAGGCAAGTCGTTGATATCAACGGATTCACGGAGAGTGAAATAAGGCACTTTTGCTTTTAAAATGTATAATACTCGTTGACGTGAACTTTTTCAGCCCCTCTTTAGTAGTTTTGAAAACACTTTTTTTCACAATTTCTTTCAGTGAACTCGACCCATGTCCATACCACCAAGCTGACCAATGTATGGGTAACCGGATTTCGCTTCGCTTGGTGAGTGCGCGTGACTGTAGTGCGACGGGTTGGTACCGAAGAATGGACTGTAACAACGAAAAAAAAAGTTAATACACATAATCACAGATACCACTAAGATCTGTTGTTAATTACTTTAAGACGAGAAATAATCAAATGAAAATCCGTATATGATAAAACTGTGCTTAATCCTTTTATTCCCCTGTTTTGAATGAAAAATATGATTGAGCTTTTCTCTTGACACCAAACAACTTAAAGCTTTACAGCGATGTTATTAGAGTTTCAAATCGAAAACGTGACAATGCGAAACATGTAATCCTTCCGCATTGGCTGGAATTAAACTTAGTAAAAAAATCTAAATAAGAGACAAAAAAAAATACGCGTAAGTGTGTATACATAAACTAAAACCAACAGATCAATATGCAATTAAAAACGCGGCCTAATTCTCTAATAGAAATTCAGTTACCGTGGGAGCGTTTTCACGGGCCAAAAACAAAATCATAATGTATGAATGTGAACATTGTAATATCGTACAAATGTCTATTTCAATAGTCGAAACACATCATAGTGATACAGCAGTAAAGTATGATTGTAATAGATAACCCAACAACATGCAGTAGCTGCGTAATTTTGGTAGCTCAATGATAAAGCAAGAATGAGATCGAAAACTTTTTTAATATACTCTTTTGAAGTAGGTACACGTGATCAAAAACCTCTTTGTTTAAATAGATTCCTTTACTGCACGATTTACATACGGACTATAGTAAAATAAAAAAAACTACATCGGTTTAAAACAGTGGGTGGGTCTCGGAAAAATACCGGCTGGAAATATTCATAAAAAATCTAATTTTCAATTCATGTCACGTACAAACTGTGTCGCTTTATCCTCTGTCTCTCTCGATATAAATGGGCCTAGTGCGGAGAAATGGGACGTGTATGTACTTAAGCATATCCCCGTTTAATACATTGTATGGGAAGCAGCAGCTGTTACCTTCTGCATTGAAACCACATATTAATATCTCAATTGACACCATATTATCAATGCAGTATCCAAAGACATGACAATTAAACCGCCAATCGAAAATGCAATTTGTGCAAATCGATCGTACAAAACAACGGTACACAGCAATTCATTAAAATCGTTGATCCAAACGGTGCTTGCCGATTTAAGTATCCTTGCACACGAACAACAATGCCATGGCGTGTTTAAACGATCTTAATGTCATTGTAATAGAGGTGGAAACGAGTGTATCGATACGGCATGTGTTAGGAAGTAAAATGCAAATAGCTGCAGATACGTTTTAATACCACACCTCAGCGGTGTAATGGTTGGGTTTGCGGGGTCTAATGCCACGTTGGAGTAATTACTAGTCGCCCTCAGTGGCCGAGAGGGCAGTATGCTTATCTCACTTTTCCGGTGCATGTGGGTAGCAGTACGTTTTGATTGCATAATCTCTGAAACTTTGCGTACTTTAATGTCCCGGATGTAACGATTTTTAAGTGTCTTCCAATCTGTGTCAATCTAAATAAACTGCAAGGTAACGTTAGTCTGGTAATTTGCACTTCTAAGCTTCTCTGGTGACTTACTAAAGGAGTGAGATAGAATTACAACATTACAGATAATAATGGACTATAACAAGGTACGATAAGGACGGTCAACGCCTAAGGCAATGTATTTATTAAATAGAAACCGCATCAAAATCTATTAAACATTTTCCACCTCACGAGTCACGAGAACGTTGAAAATGTCAATAAAGTTGTAAAATTTCACGACCGTGCTTTTGCATGCATTTGTTCAGAAATTTAAGGCTATATAGAAATACCTTAATAATAGTATGCAAGAATAAAATTGAAAACCAGCTAAGGTATGTAAGTAGGTACCTATGATACAAAACCAAATGGTATACCTGTCTAAAGGGAAAGTGGAAAGCATCGACTATGCTTATAAGGAGCGCCCAATATGTACATACATATAGTTAGCAATTATTCAAGTTAATTATTATTTTCAATCAGTCTCCCGATAGAGTCCGGACTAAGATGGCGTTAGCAGCTAATATTTATTACCAATCGCGAGATAATTACACCTTTGCCTCTACCTATTAGGATGATAATTATAATCGATGTTTTCGCGCAAGATGTTACTTTCCATAAGGGCAAAAAAAAGAAGAAAACTTGTAGGAAAACGATTTTTTTTAAAAAGGCGACAAACGCGTAACGTAGAGTCAGTATCAGCTTACTACATAACAACGCCTTAATCAGTACAAATCTCGAAAGAACAACATTCTAACGTCAATCAATTTGATGTACCTTGGCAAAAGATTACAGATAGCTGCCTCAATATAGATACGTCGGCCTCATATTTTATATGTTTTTCTGTCATTGTGTAAGAACACACATAATGTGTGTGGTCCAGTGTGAAGTTTGTAGAGACGCTTTGTCTACTAACGTAGATAAATGTCGTCGCCGTATACAGCACAATGGCGCACAATGACTGTGTAACATTCTCTTTCGACAAATTCACTGTAGAAGTTACAAAGTACCTACAACTCTTTCAGATACGTATACAATATTTTCTTCACATGTATGTAGGGACCGTTCTGAATCACATGCGAGAACTTTATACTGGTTTCGTACAAGAATAAAAAAAAAGTTTATTAAAAAGCAATCGATCGTGTTTTTTATGGAAAATTCGCAACCCTATTGCATTCACGATCGGATCGACGTATTACGAAGTACGGTCTGTAATAACCACCCGCGCGCAGGATAATGGCCGACTTCTTACTCTCTTAATTGATTAGCGGCCGCTTCGGATAATGATAAAGGAAGGTGAAAAGAAATAAAACGAACGCGATCGATCGCCAATCGAACCCGACGCCGACAGCCACCGGTTCCAACTCCCATAGAAACAATGAACTGCCGTCTAAAAAGCTCTAACGTCACAACACTAAAGACATTTGGAATCAACATTTCTCCACACGTAGGTAACTTATACAACCTTAGGTATTAGATTTACTCATGACTGTGTCATTCGATCATAGCTGGCCTATTGTAATTTATTAGAACAACACGCGATAGTTACTTCAATAGCCAACAATAAAGGTCAGTTTATTGTAATTGCATATTCATCTGTAATATGAAACTGCGCATGAGTAGCTCAACCATCAATAATTCCTTGCCTACGGGGGATTACTAGGACGTTACGGCATTTGTCATAAAATGACATCATAGTTCAACAAACATTACTCACCTATAGTTGTCTGACCAGCTGCTGACTTCGGCGAGCTTGTTCTGAGGGTGGCTGAGTTGTCTGGTGGACCAGTGGTTGTGTGCTGGCATGGCGTTCTCCGGCTTGGCGTAGTCCGCATATCCGTAGGGGTGGACTGGATCGCTTGTGTAAGACGGGTGCTGGTACGTGATTCCGCCGCTCTGGGCACTGGGACTGGCGGCTGTAGGGCTCGAACTAGGCGGCGTTTCAGGCGTCGGCTGCAGCGGCGTGGGAAGTTCAGAGGAGTGTGACAATGGCGTCATATTTCCTGACGTGAACGATCCAGACGTCGGGGGATGCAATGAGGACGCTAACGCGGATTGGCAGACAGAGGGAGCAGTGAGCGCTGATTGGTGCAGAGACGGAGCCAAGGCTGAATTGAGGACTGCGCTGCTACCTAGCGCGGAAGAGTAGGATTGTTGCCACGAAGGACATTGCGCGCTGAATGTGGATGGAGGCTCATATTGCTGATGGACTGAAGGGAAGGCGGATTGAAGGGACATTGTGTTGAAAGCGTTCAACTGTTGAGAGTTCAGTTGTTTGCGTAAACGAGCTCTTCGGTTGGAAAACCACACCTGTAGGACAAGACATAAATTTGAATTTAGTACTCAACATTCACAAGGTTATTTTCAATTGATGGTCTCTTCCAAGGATCCCAAGATCCCAACGGGATGCCCACTTAACTAATTGCACTAAGCGTTTAGAACGTAGTTACTACTTAGTAGAAAATACTGTTTCAATGATTAAATACGATTGAAAAACAACTGCTGCACTTTGTGAAATGAAATAAACAACAGATTTGTTTAAACATTTCTACTAGAAAGAGTTCAGAGCAGTGGCAGCATATGGTAGTCGATTATAAAGATCGTTACAATTAATTACAAGTTTAATAATGTTCGTTTTTTTTTTTCGGCAGGTTCCACGAGGCGGGAAATTAAACCGCACCAACAATAACTTCATATAATTGTGTTCATCTATCATTCGCTTACTAGTGATACGGTTATAGAGCGCACCATAAGGGCTATTATAAATTGACCTCTACCAAAAACTGAACTTCAAACAGATGAGTTTATTATAGAATCATTTGTGAAGCTTACGGAAGCCCAACATTAGGGTGTGAATTACAAAGTCATTCTCTTACCTCAATTATACGTTATAAAATTACTACTATCTCGCTACCGGGTTCATCAAATTAAAGTGTTTTATTTTACGTAAACAGAAATGCTATTATCCTTTTCTTTTCATTCGTTTGGATGGGAATAAAATTACCTGAACTCTTGCTTCGGTGAGCTTGGTCTTCTGTGCCAGTTCTTCTCTGGTGTAAACGTCTGGGTATTGGGTTCTTGTGAACGCGCGTTCCAAGGTTTCGAGTTGATCACCAGAGAAGGTGGTTCTGGAGCGGCGTTGCTTCCTCTTCAATGTGATACCAGGTTCGGACTCAGTGTCGGAATCTTCGCACGATGAGCCTCCTATTAGGACAACGAGAAACATGTTCAATGTGGGTATTTTCAAGCTAAGAAAATATCATCCAAGCCGAGGTCCCAAGCAATCAGACACTAATGCACCTGAATGTAATTAAGAGTAACATCAGCGCTACGTGATGTAGGCTAATGTTTTTACTCGTGACATTCCCTCACTAATATAAAATGACGCTCATTTATATCTCCTCGCCACGCTCCGGAAAGTATTACGTAATTGAATATAGCATAGCTTCCTGGAGCATTTGTCAAATTACCACATCGGACCCGCTAAGTAAAATTAAAAAGAATATTTTGTGGACATATATGAAAGCACATGTTCACCGCAGACCACACGTACGCCGAGAGTTTCGTAGGTACAGTGTAATATTGAGACGAAACAATTTAAAATAATGCTCCGGCGAAATTCTGAAATAACAGTTGGGCTGTCGCGGCGGAGGCACGAACCGCAGCTTTTCAATGCGCGTCATTCCGTACACTATAAGTATTAAGGGAGACCGCTTTCCCAGTGTAGATATTACTTTAGCCCCGCACAACTTAATATGCATAATCTTATCGCGAAGCAAAATCTCTGCGGCGAAACCGCACTCCATCGCACCAGGATATTAGGAGAGCCGTTTTATATTGGATAGCTATACAGCAAGACGTGCACTACGGACAGATTGTCGTAATGCAAGCCCTGCGGCCAAACGCGATGGGATAATAACACCTTTGGATACTAATTTCATTTTTATAACCTACAATTTTGAAGCCGACACAAGCCGCGCTGCTGTACCGGCGCGCGCGCATCGCCCGCTTCCCTTGCGCCTCAACTATTAACTTTATTCGCCATTTTGCGAACTCTTCCACATTAAAAGTATTTATTTATAATAACAGCACACTTTATACTAAATTAAGTGATTATGGTCTCGAATCAAAGTGCTAAGTACCTATGATGTCATGGTGAATTTAACGCATCATTGTTACCACAAGAAGGTATTGTAAGGGAACGTTTAGAGTTGTTTTGTTTTGACGACAGCGGCGTCGCTCTCAGCGGCCGACATGTATAGCGATAGTCTAAAATCATTTCATCGAGATGAACTTACAAAAAGAATCAGTTCCACACGAACTCTGGTATGAAAAAAAAGTAATTCTATTTTCAAACAGGCCACAATGGTCTGCAGACCGTTATCAAGTGAGTTGAGTGGCGAACTGGCGCAATATAAAGTTTTGAGCAAACACACAATGCGGAATGACTCTCCAGCCGCCTTAAGTGGTAACTCAAACTATGCCGCAAGCCTTTATATGCACACTCTATGGAGTTTCCAAGTAGAGGTAATTATGAAATATAATATGTATGTAGGTATTTAGGTACTGCGACAATGTGGGTCTCACTTCAAGTGCCTTAAGCATTTACACTAGAGTCGAAGGTTTCCGTTCGAGAGTATTATTAACTGAACTAAACGATTATTTTATTATCCAAGGTAAGTTAAACTTACCCAGAATGCCGTCAATGCTATGGTTTCTCCTAGGGTCAGATTCGTCTTTTTTCCCTCCTCTTATAAGCCTCGATATGGAACTGACAGACGGCGCGGTGTTTTTATCGCATATGCCTTCTTTAATAAGTTTATCTCTAATCTCCCAGGAAAATATACCTGGGTTTTGTCTCTTGAGCTCTTCGATCCTGTTCTCAACTTCAGGCGTGGCGACCCTCGGTTTTGATCCACCAATCACACCGGGACGGATCGAGCCAGTTTCCTGAACAGACAAAAAAAATATGTGTTAATAAAATGTCTAATGTTAAATAAGATAAAACGCCTCAGTTCTTTAAATTGCAAAGTTACCTGATATCTATTGAGGATCTTGGAGACGCATCCGTGCGATACGCGAAGCTGGCGCGAGATGACGCAGGGCCGTACGCCAGCTGCGGCCATCTCGACGATCTTCAATCGGATATGGTTGGGCAGAGGTCGTCCGTTGATGAACACCCCTCCAAGCTGGTTCATCCGACCTTGACCTGCAACAAAATGTTCTATTAAAGTAAACCGCAGAATCAACTTGACCTTCACAAAACGTGAAGGCTTTTCTTAAATACTAAAGTCTTCTTTTGTCGGCCGAAATACGGTAGTCCCATTAGATTCAACTTATCTATCAATGCAACGACAACAATACAGAAGCTATTCGAAATTTCGTCGGCTGTCCGTCTTCAATGGCGCACGTCACAGACACGCTGAGGCCTCTTGTAATTTTACGAGCCATTGCAAGTTTTCTCATCCAAAAAGTATCTAATTTCACATACCCAATAAACTTACATTTGGCCGAAATAGATCGAATCTTCTTTTGTAATTTTCCAATGATTTTTTTTCAATATTGCAATTATTGATGAACAACCCGCGTCCCTTGGTTTTTAAAGTGAAGTAAATTAATTTTGCTCGAATCTATAAAGATAAATTCTCAATGCATACGTATGTGCCTACGTTGCGAAAAGAAAGTCATAAAATGTTGATTAGTAACGTTTAATCTTGATGGGAATCTTTTGGAGTAGATTAATGCGGTCTCTTTGGTGCTTGGACTCCTTTGGAATGTTCCTTTTTGAAATGTTGATTGTGTTAATGTTAGAGCGAGTTATAGTGACGTTATTATAATCACATCACTAGGGACCACCTGGAGTCAAAGGAGCCGACCGTCGGTGATTTTTGCACGGCCTTTGTGCATTGCACACCCTATTGAGATGAGATGGCGTTAAGGATAAAAAAATGCGTTCCTTATTTTATTAATGTAGGGCAAATTAAGTGCAGACCACGGGAGAGGTTTTTGTTACTGGAAAATGTTGGACGGTTTCATATGATAAATGATAAGACTCAATTTTATTTTAGTCATTATGTCTTGTAAAGATAGACTAGTTAAATTAAGAATTATAATATGATGAATAAATAACCGCTACCAGTACAATGAAAACAAATGTGACCTCCGTATTTCAGAGAACGTGATAAATAATAATATGAACTATGCGTCTCTGTCACTTGTCATTGAATTGACAGAGATATGCTACTCTTAATATCACCTACCTAATTTGTTTTATATAGTGGACCCCTGGATAAAACCTCAGGAATTTTTTTTCCGAAAATTCTTTACTGTGATTCAATCTTCGGTTGACTATAAATCTAATCTCACACGAAGATACATTAAAAAAACAACAGTGGCATGTTCCACTTGTGACGGCATTTATAGTTTTAATTTTACATAATCCCATAAAGGTGCCGCCGCGTGGAAGGCCCTACGCCCCGCTGGGATACACCAATCAATTAGAAAACATGTCAACAAGTGTGTCCCTTAGAACAACCCGAGGACTATTCGTGTAACTGAAAGTAAACCGTAACACAAACAGCTTACGGTTTCAAATAGCACTGTATTATTTTTTCCGGATTCACACATCGCCGTCATGGGAATGCAAACCTTATTTGTAGACAATACAAATGAATTTCGAAATGTCTGTTGTCTGCGGCTGACCTGTGCGGTTCGTATGGGATCTGCAAGCGATACCTCGACCCATGTTACTTTTTTTTTCTCTTGTATACGTAGACATTGCGGTGCCTCGAAAGGCATGTTTTTGAGTGTTAATTTTATGTTCTCGAAATGTTTATGACGCATAACGCATCCATAATAACCTGCCTATTCAAATGTGGGTGGCTTCGTAATAATGTATCACTTCATTAATTCTCGTTTTATTGGTTGCATTCCCTTTAAAATATATGTGTTTTGTGGTGAGCGCTGAAAGCTTTTGAAATCATCTAATTGCATTCACATTATTTATGATGAGAAGGAACAACTTTGATGCGAGTAACTAACGTTCGTACTTGTACATACAATGTTCAGGCTAAAAAAATACAACAAAGTTACCTGCACTGTATGGTCCGATACAAGACGATATAATACAGTAGAAGAATCAAAAATAGGATCAATATGGCCGACAAAAGGCGTGATGATTTTACACTATAGAGACCCAAATTCACAAAGCGTAATAGAACTCACAAACATTGTAACACTATTAACGCAAAAGGAGATGAAGTGAACAATAAATGCTAACATACATTTGAAACTAATCGTACGGAAGTGCTTTAAGGGCACGCACAACTTGACACCAACAATTGAAACGATCAGGGTGGTAGCCGACGCAAGACCCGATACAACGACATCAATGATATTATTATAAAAAAAAATCTTATTTCAACTCACGAGATTTGCTCATTGTGAAGTGATCTGTTCAATATTTCTCCAGTGACTGAGTACTGCGCCGGCGCATATGAAAAACTCACACAATCACAGAATCTTGTAACAATTCGTTCAAGTGTTGTGCTCATGTTAAGAGAAATTGAAACAGAGTCAATCATTTAATGCTATCCGTACATTGCACAACCGTAACCAAATAAATGAGGATTCGGAAAATTTCTGTGTCAACGATAATTAGAATTTACATTTTTCATCAGCTTCCGATGTTGTTTGTACTTATCACTTGATTGTCTAGCAATGATTGGATTTCTTTGACCTTCCTGAGCACTATTTTCGAACTGAATGATTCTGATTTCGACAACGGTCCGATTGTGTTTTGTTTTCTGTTAATTAGTGTTAAAGGCTTTTAGAGTTTTTCGGGCCGTTATTGATAGAAACGAGCGTCGTCAGGCGTCACGGCAGGTGTCGGCCGATGTACAGGAATCTATTGTTTTATAGCAAAGTTTATTGCCTTACCTCAGCCGCACAGACCGGGAGCTAGGGCCAATAAACGTATAGAATTGCGAAGGGCTAAACAATTTCATCAATCTACGAGACTCGTAACAACTTTTAATTGGTTGGAACTCACAACTATCAAGATTTATGATCACACTATTATTAATCAAAAGTAAAAGACTGTACCGGTCATATAATTAGATAACATCTTTAATAAAAGACGTACAATATTTTTATTTCAATTTCGTCGACATAACATGATCTAATGTTCGCGACCAGTGGTGTTGTATGAATAAATCGTAAACCCAGTTTTGCAGAATCGTAACTTTTCCGCGAGCAAATCAATTTCACGTATCGACATTAATGCCCTCATAGTAAAATTTATATCGACTAAACGTCACATGGTCGCCTGGTACAGCAATGATTTGCATTGTGCTTGATAATATCGAATTTGTAGTTTCCGATAATCCCGACACAATGGAAACGGAAACGAAGCCGAGGACGCCTCAAAAAGACGTTAATGGTTAAGAAAGTGTTATCAGATCTCTATTCTTTAATTTCGTATAATCATAGCACTAATAATCTATAAAGTCAAGCAACAAAAAAAGATAGAAATACCATGTGAATAGGCATTAGAATTGGGCGGCACGGACAAAGCCGTTGTCATTCACTATTGTCTCCTTGAAGTCTCGAGTGTGGTCGCGTGGCATACCTCGGAGTGTGCCGTAATGAAGCATCACATTTAAAACACTTACACCTATCAACGTCAGATCTATAATTTTTTTTTAATGAATCATGATTAGAGTTTCACTTCGTTTCGTCGAGACAACGTAACTCTCGTGAACGTATTGTGAGACATTGTTTTTAAATACCAATTAAAGCAAAGGAGGTGCAAGCTCTTCCCATTGAGTGGTGACCATCTGTTCAAACGATAGCAGCCTTTCGGCATGTCGCACCGCACAGAAGTATCTGTTGCTGCATAAGTATTGTATGGAGCAAAATATTTTATTTTTCAGTGGGGTACATTGTTAGAGGATGTGCCCTGTTTGACCTCATTTACATTCATGGCACGTTATGTAAACCAATTCCTTTCATCTTCAGTTTAGAATAGTGGCTTTAAGATCTTTGCCGAAGCGATGGTTTCATCTATTCAATATTCCGTTCCTACTGTTTGTAACTTCAGCGTTTACGTAATGTAACAATTATAAATTTAAAGTTTACTGCGTAGAATATAACAAACGATTTTCTTCAAAAGTCAAATAAATATACGTTTTAGAATTACGCCAAGTGTATCTATGGTGAATTAGAAAGTTTTGCTTCACTCCACATAATAGGTTTCCGTTTATCGCAAGATTTTCGCGTTGGCCATAGTAATTGTAGTGAATTTACGTTGTTTTAATGCAACAATGATACGTTGATTGTTGTCGGCGCACGTGAGCCATTTCGCGGCCATGTTTCGGTGTCAGGAAGTCCTTACAACATGTTATAACATCATATCTCCATCATAGTTTCATACTTGAGACACTACTAAAAGAAATATATCTGACAATTATATTCTGGACAAAACAATGTTGTCTTTTTTTCCCCTTCTTGGAGTGCGGTACTTTTTACAATTTGAAAGTACACAACAGTAACAGTTTAGGAAATAGTAGGTACATTCCAAAGTCACGATCGTCCAATGATCCGTAGATCTCGCTATGTTTTATTTATTATTATTTATTGAGCTAATTTAAATCTATAAGCGTCATAAAATAATTTAATAAATCAAATTTCACATTCCTCGTTGAATCGACAGCCTGGAAGTATGGCGGCATTCAAAAAAGTGTAATATGAATTTGTATATTAATAGATCAGCGATCACCATATTAAATGTACTGATTTTGCAAATAGGGTTGTCACTTTGGGAAGTTAATTCATTTTTGTACAAACACAAACAGAAAACAGTTTCTTCCCTTGTATTTTTTTACAAGATTGCGAAGTAAATTAAAAAAAGACTTAAAGAACAGTTTTTCGAAAATACTAGAAATGCAAGCGTTTTCATCGTCTGCTCCATTTTAGAAACGTTACCTAAGAAATAGCCAACCTAGATATCTGTAAAAGAATCTGGTCAAGTGTCATCAAATAGGTACTCATATCATACAATATGCCTGCGCGTGACAGCCCTGAATTGTCCGGGCCAGGCATTTGGCCGGCCGCGGGCTGGGGCGGGGGTACGTCATATTATGCGGCTAAAAGACCTGTCGGTGCCTTTGATCCGCGGCGGGCTCGGGGCGTGTGTGCGTGCGCCTCTCACTGTCAGCCAACTGATATGAATGTGACTAAACTCTGATTACGGCAGCACCTCTGAACTTTGCCTTGTTCGAAAGCTCGTTGCGTTAAACACCATTTGAGGAATGTGTTTTAAAATAGTGTAAACGACTTTGAAATTCTCTTAGGCTTTTTTAATTCAGAGCGTTATTGTTAATGTGTGCATTGATTAGACTTTTAAATGAGCACTAAATGGTCGCATTTACAGCACAATCTTGTATAGTTCGCTTTGGCAGTAGGTACATCCGCTTCTAAGTACCAACGCCGCGAATATTCAAGCATGCTTAGTATAACGGAGCAACGATCGAAGCTAATTTATTCGTAAATCTACGGCGGCATAGCCTTTCTCATAAAAGCCTGCAGTACACGTGCAGTCTCGTTCGCGAGGTAATTACAAGGTGCGCGGGCGCAGGCTTTGCCGATCGGTATCGCGCTTCGCCGCGTTCGTCACCTCGCCTCAGGCGCATCTGATCACGAGCATCGACATCGATGAAACGAAAGCCATTGTGCCAACCGGCACTGACACTCAAACCCCCACTTAAATTTTCAACATCCAAAAAGAGAACATGATTGAACGCTTCTTTACCAATGATGAAAATGAAGTTAAGACAATGATTGAGTGAAAAATGTTGCTGAAAAACAACGGTGTGCAATTTAATTCGCCAATTCTTTAGTAATCGTCTTCATCTTCGTTTTTTTTTTAGAGTTACAAATACACAGATCTGTTGTTGGACGCCGAGCGTTGCGCCCGAGACGGGGACGTGACACTGAGCCGTTTACAAAGCCAATCTGGACGAGAATTTAATATTAAATTCGAATATTATCGGCGGCACGGCTTTCATGTACATGACAGATCTGTATTCACAAATATAGGTACTACATTACATTTCGTTGCATCAAAATAGCGGACCAGTTTAATATCAAAAAAATATATTCGGTGCGAAGCAACCAGAGAACCAATAAAACTCTCTAACGAAGTCGGCATCCTTTAAAGCGGAGTCGTAATAAACAAGGGTTATAGCGTTCTCTTTCTGGACCTTCGTCCTCTCTCTTTCTTATTCCAACTTCAGATGGAACAGGTCATAAGTTCCAGTGACACTTTTAACAATACATCCGAAATGTTTTCGTATGTTAATGATTTATGTCCAAAGACCTGAGTGAGTGGAGAGGTTTTTTTTTATTATTTCCCAACAGGGCTTTTTTATTTCTGCTGCCTTAAATGACGCCGCAAAGGAAACAATGGAATATTTAAGTTTTATTTAGGTCATGTGAAAAAGAAATACTTATGTACACATGCTGAACTGGTCGATATCTATATACCTAAGTAAGGTTAAGTATTGTTCTGCCATTCGTTGCAGACTTCGTTAAAAAGCGTGACTAAAAACAATGCCATTATAATGAAAGGCCGTAGTTAAAGGGTAAGTACATATTGCATTGATGATTTGATTTGGATTCGGTAAACAGAAATATACAAAAAAATATTATTTAATATTAAGAATTGAGTCAGCGGCATCCCCAAATATTCTAACATTTGGCAAGGATTATAAGATATTACATACACCATCAATTTGTACCTGACACAAGAATACATTTAATCCTCTCTTGCCTCCTCTCTCTCCTCTCGTCATAAATCTAGAAATTAATTTAGGATCATGCTGAGGACGTTAAAAAAATCTACTTTAACAAACGCTCTATAAATGTCTACCTCAACATTTTACTCGCATATTTGATAAGAAGACATTTAAGAACGTTCATATTTTGGCGTACTCATTGAATTTTGCCGCAAAGGGATTAGGAACCGTCGATGCGGGCCAAAAGTGTCAAAAGACAAGATTATCCGATTATGCGCAGATCAAAAAAAAATAAAACTGTAAAAAGGAAACAATAGAACGCCGATGAAATTTTGTTTGTAGGAAAACAGTCGCTTTCTAAATTCATTACGGTCCTTGACTAGTCCTAAAAACAAATCCGTGTACCAAAAGAGGGTTTTTCTGTCTGTCTGGTTTTGTTTTTTTTTCTCATAGCAGTCCGCCGTAGACCGGCGCGTGAGGATGATATATTGCTGTATTGGTAGCAATAAACTATAGTTTTGGTCTGATAATTTGTTCATGATTTTATTATTTTACGACTGTTTCGTTTCGTTAAGAAACAAGGTTGTAAAATTGTGGAGTCTTTACGATTCTCTTATTTAACATTTTGAATTTCTTCGAGTACAGGAATGGACTGACTCTGTTGTAAAGTTGAGGCTATTTTGTAAAAGTTATTTTCTAGGAATAAGGTTGGTTTTGTTTGTAGAACTATTTAGTTCAAACTGTCTTATGAATAGATCAGTAACTGTAATGATTAAGTTCAGTACCGATCTATTTAATATATACTTTATATGCGTAGGTGTAATTTATCATTGTTTACGCATTTAGGTACATCATTAGGTACGTCATTTTACGAAAGTAATCATATGTCTATATGACACGATACTATTTGAACTTTGCTATATGTATTACACATACAGCTAAGAAAAATGCATGCAATATGTTAGTAATTAATAACATAATCCACCAAAACTATGAACATAAAAATATGCGTGCATATAATTTTATACCGGTATAACATATTCTTCTTTATAGGTTAATAGACGGAAACTTGTATTCCGTGCCAATAAATGGCATCAAGGAAAACAATTAAGCCATACGAGTTTCTGAAATAAAACTAAGTATAAACCGTTCAAATGTACCTAAGGAATACCTACTTCTTGATAAAGATGTCGATACTAACAAAAATATAGACACGGGTGAATAAAAATAAAGTGTTGACTGTAAAATGTTGAGAATCTAAATAGTTATTGTATACACATACCTTGGAAAGAATATCCTGTGAAGTACGGAGTCATGTTCAGAGTAGATACTGCCATGGAATCAGCAAACGATGATACAGAAGTCGATGGCGCACCAATAATATCAGTCCGTTAACACAAAAGTCCAAAAACACCAGCGAAGTATCTCACAGTCACAACATACACGCAAGCATCTTCAAAGAATCTGGCTGTATCTAATCCGTGCTACTTTGAAGACAGCTCAGCGGCCACTGACGTATGATGAAAAGATGTATTTCGACTCTCAAGCATAATCTTTCACAATCAGCGGTACAACAAAAAATGGTCAAACACGCCGCCTCCGCAGCCTTCGAGACCCCTCCGAGCCGTTCTCTATCTCCCTCTAACACGGGCGCATGATCCTCGGGAATGGTGGTGCTTGAAGCCAAGTTTCAATGCTAACACTACATTTTCAGGTTCGACTTGTGCACTTTCATTACTTTTATCGACTTACTGAACTGTGAATATGGTTTTCTAGAAAGAATAATAAGAAACATTATGATGTACTCGTCTTCTGTCTCGCTCTCGCAGTGTAGTTGCGGGTGGGTGCGAAGAGGACGGAGATATGGTTACATAGCCGGCACCGGATAAAAGAGGAGCTCTGACGTTTAACAATGTGTGGGTCGCGCCTGAGTCGACTCGCCGTGACGAAAAACACGAGGCGTGTTACCACCACGATCTATGCTGATGCCGCTCGCTGATTGGCCGAAATTCGTTTGAGGCGGAGTTTGACTGCACGCTATGGACTTGGCAAAACAGGAGTGTGGGTTAATTGCAACGTCTCGAAATGTGTTCGTGTACAAACACAATTTATAATTCGAACGTTTTATATTATAATGTCCCACACGAGTAATGTGAAAAAAGTTTTTTGTTAATGTCGTTAAGAGAGAGCCATTATTTATTGCCGGCGTACCCACCGTGCAGTTTGTGACACTGTGCAACTATGTAGGTACTCGTAGGTAATTTGTCTTTGATACGCATGTAGGTAGAGGAGTGACTGCGTCAGTCGTCTAACGAGACTTGGTCCAACACTGAAAATCTTAGTAATTGTAAAATAAATGTTGCAAGAATTCAGTTCATTGCTCCGCATATGGGTAGTAGTCTCACGTGCTGAACGTCTTTGATTGAATTTAAGCAATTCGGAAAAATCTTCTTTTACATTAGGACGAGTATCCAAAAGTGATTTAGAAGGTAGGTATGTACTTTCTACAGTCATAGAACTGTAGGTACAAGAAACAAAACGATGTAGGAAATGAGCAATCAGAACCGAAAATAAGCTTTTAGATAAGGTACCGTGTTTACCATATCTGTCATACAATGGACCATGAACCAAGGGCGCGAGTAGGATTCTCGCGGTGTGCCCGGATAACCATAGGCTTACCACAAAGGAGGATAGATCTTTAGTTCTCGTCTAAATTAAGCGTTGTTTCTTTCATCCAGTAAACATCAGAACGAGACAGTAGCAAGAGAGTTTAGACAATGCTGATACCGATAGTGGGCACACAACGACCTTACCTACGCCGACATGATCCGAACCGGCCGCCATTTAATTTGATAGTAATATCCCATGAATCTCCAACGCGTCGACACTAGGATACCTCACTACCTTGGGCTGACTGATATACTTTTAAGTAAACTTACCTACATAGCTCATCACTAAAGCATTCTGATAGATGCTGGAAATGAACTCGTGCCTCACTCACCAGTCCATCTTGGTTATCTATTTAGGGACCAAAGTTACTGACATTGCTAGATTGAAAGCTTAAGGTTTAGACGTACACTTTGTATCAATCCTTGCCGGACCTTCATCCACTGGTAATAGAGCTGAAAATTTAATGATAAACAGTAGCGTAGGTCGTACCAACAGAAGTTCATAAGCTGTTTGATAATAAGTTCACGGTTGACTCTGTGATCGCTTCTACGAACTTTATTATTTAGATATTGCAAGGCAAGTTAGAAGCTTCAACTGTTTAACTATTATTACTTAGATCTTAGATAACAATATTGGTATTAATAGATATGAATGAGAAAATCGAAATTAATATTGACAGAAGCTGGACGCGAGAAGGCGAAAATAATGACAGTGGCGTTCAATTAGAGAGTCATATGTCCAGCAGTGGACGAATATAGGCTGATGATAATTAAATGGATATTATTGAAGTGAGATAGAATTTTCGAAGGCATACCCAATTAGGTACTAGCGATCGTACAATTTGGCAAATGTCTCAAAATTGGCGTAGTATACTGCCATCAATATGAAAAAGAATTTTCTTGGCTTTGGGCGAAGAATAATCATCTTAAAACAATTAACTTACTTAAGTAATTAAGCACATAGTCCTTTGAAAATAATGTTATGTTACGCCTTTTCTTTATGACTGCAGAATATTAGAGTACTCTCTATATTGATATTCGATTCTATTATCGATTGAGAGGACTTTTTTAAATGTAGTTAAACATTAGCACTTGAGTACACAACACGTCTACGTAATATATATATCTACGTAAAACTTCTGTAAGGAAGTGATTGCAGACAGTAGGTCTATATCGCTCTCTGTCTTCCCACATCGCTACGAACGAAATAGCTAGACATTGAGCGCGCAACGAGGTACTGTCACCCATTAATCTGGTCTACCACCCTAAGGTTGCAACTCCTATGCGTGTCTGTGACACAGGAACTGCCATCCAAACTGATCACAACTCCCTTGGCTGATCATACTTTGTGACAAAAATTACACCTGTCGTATTATCAAATATGCAAATTTTCTATGATCCGAGTGGACATACTTCTTTGAAAATGTACGTATATAAGCAATGCCTGGGTTAGTACATCAGTGCCTCTGCAGAAGTAGTTTTAGTACTAACAAATTATAAGTAGTCATTTAAGTTACAAGAAATTGCAATGATAATTATGATTGTACCTATTCCGAGATAAATTAGTAGTACTTGAGCGTGATTCCATCTATTCAAGTACTTTATATTATCAGGATAGAACTTCACTTCAGGTAAGTTCGTTTAATCCTATCATTATACCCATTATGTAAGTCAAGTATGTATTATCCTACAACGAATAAAGCACTATTACGTGCTATATACTGAGGTACCAACATACCTGCATGAAAAAGTTCCAATACATAAATTCTACTAGGATTTTACACTGGTGTAATTCTCGGAATTCTTATCAGAAAACCTATAGTCACAACAATTATTTTTCTACCACACACATTTCGTGACAAAACTCCCTGAGAAATTATGGAAACTTAAAAGGTAGACCAATTACACGCTTAACAGTAACAAATGAGCCAGACGTCTATTCCTATCACCGTCAAATCGCAACATCCGTTAATTGGTGTTTGCACGCAAGATGCGCGCGCGCACACCACGCCACCGCCGCCGCCGCCGTTGATGTAAAAAAAGCCGTGAAATGGGTGCTGAAACATTGCACGCTTCAGGCTACATTTAGTGTCAAAGTGCCGGCCGCACACGAAGATGCCAAAATGGTAACCGCAGCCCGATATAGACCAATTAAACATTGTATTTTTTGTAGGAAATTATAATGTGACTATCTACTCAAAAGTTATATGACTTTAACCAAGCACAGTAGTTCTGTACATAATGTGGATTTATTCATGTGCAATACATACTTAATAATTTACCCGTAGAGACAAGTAAATCAAAATTATAGCATAGCTTATTTTAGACGAGCTTATTCAAATTATTGGTGTACTTAGTCAATAAAACGTCAGAGATTCCAAACAAGTATAATTCAAATGTGAGATGAATTGAATCTAACAACCTAAATAGATTTAATTTACAAATATATGTATGTGTTAAACTTACATACTCAATAATGAATAGACGAACCATGGTAGCAAGCAAGTCGTGACACTAATTTGTCAACGTTGCTTATTTTTTTTTCTCTTCCAGCCAGCAAAAACATTCGGAAACCACCGCGTCTCAATTTATTTGCTTTTCAACACGTGCTCACTGGTCGGAGCGCATTATTTTTACCTCATTTTTGCGAGCGAAATGTCCGAGAGCGCGCGAAAATTGTTGTTCCTTTTTTAAACCAGAAAAAAAATAAAGCCGCTAATGAGTGCGGTGTGGCACCAAAGAGAATGATAATAAATGAAAGAAGGACGGATGCGATGACGCAGTCATCACACGAAACTGATGATTTTGATCAAAAGGGTACGGGACAGGATATTATGTGGTGATTTGAGACAAGGTTTTTGTCTTTCGTGGATGTAATTAGGTCTTTTACACTGCAGCGGTGCATTGTATATCGGTTTATTATCTTGCAGATTACAAAAAGATGGTAGATACAAAGTCATCTCTGAGCTTCTCTCCTAATTTTTGGTCGGAAGTGACAGTATTATTTTTAAATCCATCATTAGTAGGTATCCATTTCGTTAGCAAATAGAAACAAAAATTACAAAATATTACTCATTTCTGTTGTAACTTTGTTATAACCGACTACCCGACGCAAACGAGAGCTTGTGCTTCAACCTATGTTTGTATGTATTGATGATTTGTGACGTTCCAGCAATAAAACATGTGGGCAGAATATGATCATTCTTACGTCAGTCAATCGATTTCACTCAATCTCAACCAAAGACATAAAAGAAACCAATATAAAACACGACCGTATTTCTTAAACCTACTTCGAATTAAAAAATAAATGACGAAGTCTGAATGACACTAAACAAAAATTTTAATAGCGGTTCGTCTTTATTATTGTGACTTATATTAAAGGTCGGATCAAATTGTTTTACAATATGTACCTCTATTGAGACATCAGTCGATTATGGTTTGAATTTTTAATAAGTAGGTGGATATGGTAATTTTCCAATAGGTATTATTGTAACATATTCGTCATGTTAAGAACATTGACTTTTGACCATTTTGTTTCTACTTTTTCATAATCATTTTTACACAACAGCCCATTAAATTTATTTCAATTCACAAAGTAAAAAGCATAAAGGATAGATAGATATATTTCCAATGATTATTTGTTTATCAATAAATAATACTTTAACCATTATTACATATGCTTCTACCACATGCTTGTAGATAGATCCCTTTCGTTATCTCACATTCGTCTATTATCTCTATATGCCCGAAGCACCGAAGCATTTCAGCATGCCGCAACTTTCCCTGATCAAACTATTTCTTATTATGTCACACAATAAAGTATTATACTAAACGCTCAAGAGACAAACGACATCAAACACTTTCTAATAGTCAAGAACCACCCCCTACCACATGTCATGATACTACCATAAAAGTAATTAGACAAATTCGTCATGCCCAAAGTCAGTTCCTGTTGTAATATGTAAGTATAGGTTGGTGCTGACGACTAAATTCAACGACAGTTTTAAAAAAAACAGTACAGCTTATTCGCTTTTAGAATAAAATACGCATAGTCTATTGTTTTGTCCTTCTTTTTCTCTGGTAACTGGCTGGAAGCTAGAAGAAGAAAGTTGCAGAACATCAAGTATATTTGAAAAACAAATTAACTTTACGTGCATTCTGTTCTTCATTCATTTCGAGCGTAGTCGCAGTGAATTGGTCGGAACGCACATCTTTCTCTCTATCGTCTTGCATAAGTGAGAACGGGAAAGCTAGATGCTCTGCGCAAACTTCCCTGTACCTACTCGCTGATTTAACATACGCCACAACTTTAGGATTAAAAAATAAATAACATTATTTTACACAGAAATAAAGAAATGTTATGGACCTGTTACTTAAAAAAATATTAACTCTGTAAAGCGAGAATGACACTAGTGCAATGCTCGTAAAGGTCATAAAAACTAGTCAAAAGTACTAAATTACTATTCAGTAAACTTTTTAAAATTTGACATTCTTTTATTAAGAGATTTATATTTTAACTAGCTGTGCCACGCAGTGTTACTCGCATCCTTTTTGTTCCTTCGTCAAGTAGCTTTTATTCGTTACAAACATCCATCCATACAATTCTTTCCTCTTTATAATAATACCAACCCGTTCCCGTTGGAATTTCGGGATGAAAAGTAGCCTATGTTCATTTGTAAAAACGTAGCTTTCTTTTAGTTTATTTTTCATCAAAATCCGTTCCATAGAGCCTATTCAATACAAACAAACAAATCTTTCCTCTTTATAATATTAGTATAGATAAGATAGGATTCCAGTCGAATTATTTCCTAATTGAAAGCTTATAAGAATAGTTAATTATGACAGCTTTTCTTAAGTTAAGTCTGGAAAACGAGACCAGATTAATAATATAATTTGAAGACGACGGTTCATAGAAACTTTCAAGAGATCGACTTCCGTCTGGATCTTTATCGTCAGTTTTCGCGCAGAAAATTGTCGGGAAAGTTTCAACTGATTTCTCTAATTAGGGCGGCTGCTTTATTTAATGTCAGCTGTATTTATTTATGTTACTCATTGTAGCGTTTTATTCTGTTGGCATGGAAATTTGGGGATAAAATAGCCTTTGTTACTTAGGAATAATGTACCATTCTAATAGTGCATTCTAATAACCCGTCCAGCACTTTTTAGTTAATTCGTGAACTACATACATATAAAAAAATATATATTTCCTTTTCATAACATTAGTTCATGTAATTAAAGAAATGTAGCCTAGTTGTCGCGTACTTAGACTTGCAATCAGTAGGTTCCATTCCCGCAGTACCTACTCTGATTTCTACTTCACTGCCCCACCTTGGGATGCTATCACATTGATAAGTTTTTGCAACAATAGACTTATTATTATACAGTACAGTATACAAGATACCATTTTTGAACTTTTTTTATATCACTACGAACAAGCGTTTGACCACCATCCTGCCTGATGTTAAGCAGTGATGTGGTCTACGATGGAGCACACTTGTTAATTAGGTACCTATTCACCCGCGACTTGAAGACCTTCAGACTGTACTGAACTCGTATCATCCAATGGTTGATAAACCTGGAATGTCACATTGACAATGACAGTAATGACAGAGAGCTGGTGCACATGATTTGTAGTTTCTGTGGCAATTAATTAGACATTAGAGTATAGAAGTGTAGGTACCTACCTACCCAAGGATATCATTTTTCGACCTGGCTGTACATGATTCAACGCTCTTAAGTTGAAGGAAAACATCGCGATGAAACCCGTCAACTATTAGGTGCGTGAACCCTATAACAACTAGACTATCCATAGCATGTTGGGTTAGAATAGCATTTTCTTAGATGTCTGCTGGGTTAACCCTAACCTGAAAAGTGTTCTTGCCAATAAATTTTGTGCTGACCAATTGAACAGAATCAATTTAGTATAGTATTCGGTATTTTCGAACAGCCGTGTGTCCTTTGTTTAAAAAAAATATGTTTCAACAGTTAAGAAAAAAATAAAAAACAATGCAGAATCAGGTCGATGCCATGATAAAGGTGCAGTTCACACATGTACGCGCCTCCGCCCGCCCTAAACGCACCGGCGGCACCAAGCCAAGTGAAACGCACCTCGAACCCCCTAACGACCGTGCGAAGGACCCACCTTAAAACAAACACTCCGACATACCACCAAATGACATGTGAAATTTTTCTATGTCACTATGAAGTATTGTAATGACCCGTTTCGAAAGAATATAATAACCATCGTGACATGCCATCATTACTAAAACGTTTGTCCCTAAACTGGTACTACATAGAGTTCGTTTTCGAAAGTGATATTCCGGGATTCATAGAAGATTGAATAGCTAATGGACTGACGTTCCATATTTAACACATTTGACTTGTTTTCATACACGGTGCGGGGCAGCGGCATGATCACAGATTGCTGCTTTTTTTCTAAGTTGTTCTTAAAAAATATTTTTTTCCACGTCGTCTTCGTCGGCATTTTGTCTGCGGCTAATGACGTTAATTAAAATTCTCATATTTTATTAATTTACTGTAAAGACGACATTTAAATGTTGTGGAAGGTCGTTTTTGAATTGTGTTTTGACACTAAATTGTTATTAAAGTAAGATATCACGTATCTTGTACCTACAACCTTTTTTTTCCTCTTTCGTATTCTTCGAAGTATGTTTCGGCAGATATTTTTTAATTTCCGGGTATTTACCTACTTTGAATCTAATTATTTCGCAACAAAATAAATTGTTTTTTTCTTTTTTATTTAGAGTTTTCTTAGAATTTATTACCAAAAAGAATATTACAAGTGACAGCCATTATTAGTATAGACAGTAATTTTTCGGTCCATTTTCTGTTGACACAAAATATGTCACAATACAAAATTAATTTAATCATTTTAAAGATACCATCTACTTTTTACATTATTAGAAATTAATTCATATGTCACTTATACACAAATACTGAATAATACGAATAAATCCTAAAGTCAATTACTGATACAATGATAAACATTTTAAAATTTTGCTACAAAGTCCTTTACAGTTTTTTTTTTTTTGCAAAAGTAAGCCTAGTAAAATGCTGTAACTCAGCTTGTCAAAGTCTGAGAAGTTAAATTAAATTGTTCGATTCCCCGCGCACCTGTCTTACTACTTCATTCCCAGTTGCAAAAGGTCCCAAATCCCATAAAGAGGGTCCTGAGACGTGCGGAGTAGTACTTTAGCTCCCCTCTTATCTGCACTTTGCGGTGCTGGCCGGCAGCAGAGGACCACACCTCACTACCACCTCTCCTCAGGGATTGTTATAGGTAGGTCATCCAGGCCCCTGCCCGGGTGACCCACAACCCATATTCACAGGCAGGGGATCCGCCGTAGCTCTATTCGTCGCCCGGGTCTACAAGGCCGGCGTTGGCCTCTAATGCCGGGACCTGTGCCTCATTCTCCGAGCGGGATCGGCTCTCTCCCGTTCTCGCTCGCTCTGCCGCCGCCTCCTGGAGCATGACGCTCTCACAGAAAGAAACCACCGCCTTCCAATTTGCTTCCCCGTACAACATGGCACTTACCACTACTGCCGGGGATAGATCTCTACCAATTTGGGTGACGAGAATTTCCCGCTCGGACGCCCAAGCAGGGCATTCGGCTAGCGTGTGCTGGGCGTCATGCCGGTCGCCGCCACAGTGATGGCATCGCGTCGTTGGTTCACGTCCGATCCGGTTCAGGTGCAACTATGCCCGGTGAGCATCTGTTTCAACCGGTACGTTACTATTCATCGCCGGTTCATCCAGAGAGAAGAACTGGGGAGGATCGCTTGTGAGATGCGCTCGAACTCTCGACACGCGCTCGCCACTTCTCCAGTGCCTGGATGCGCATTACCTCGCGTAAATTTGCGAGTGTCTACTATCACAGTTTTTCTAATTTAAAGAAACTTGGAACTCCTCAGAAATTACTAGGTACGTACACACTATATTCGTATTTTACACTGGATTACAGGAATTCCAATCAGAAGGACGCGGTTTTAAATGCGACCCATGTTTAGTCTACGTACCTAGTCCAAAAATCCCTTATAATGTAGTAATGTGACATTAGCATATTGCATCGGTACTACCTTCAGCGGAACATCCAATGTAGTATCATTGCCGCATAAGCTGTCATCATAGAATTAAGAAACCATGGGTTCATCTACCTACATCAAATTGAGGGACCCGAAACTTGCACAAAAGCAAATGCATATCGATTTTGCGACGCTTTCATCGCGAAATGCACTCAAAGTTATTTAACATAATCCCTCTCCAACACAGTGCCGTTCAAGTCGGAAATTATTAAACGAGGGTAGTGGCACAGAGAATTATTTATTGTGAAAATTAAAATGATTCCTTCCCGTAACTATAAACCCACTAGCAAAATGGAATAAAAACCAAATCCCTTCTGTATATCATACGACGACGTGTATTTCAAAGACACAGCCTTTAGAAAAGGGGATTTTAATCTTCTTACGGAAAACGGGAAGCATTTTATGTAGGAGTGCAAGCGCCGCATGATGTAGCTGCCGGACAAGTGGATATTTGAAATAGTTTCAAGTGCTATTCATTATTTTGGTAGCACGGCGCGCTCCTGCCACTCGGCTGCTCCCTTGACACCACTCGATTTTGTTTTGACACTTGACAGTTGTCAAACAGAATCGATCGCCCGCTACATACTTGACGCGTCCCTTCACCAACAAAGGTGTCCAATCTTTTGATTCATTCAACGAATCTCTTTCGTTCACCGTGTGAATGAGAGACGACAAACAGTGAGGTGAGTCAGCGATAAACATTCAAGTGTACGAGGACCTTTATCAGAATTTCTGTGTACAAATAACACGGTTATTGCTCATAAAAAATACGGAGATATAAAAACTAACCACAATAACTGCTACTCAGTTGTAACGTTTGACGTTGTTAGTGATTTTGCAAAGAACAATTGTCTTTTATCGCAAGTGTGCAATTGAATAATTCAAGAAGTAACTCATGCATATTTAAAGAGAATTTTAAACATGGTGTTATTGCGTCACGTACAGCTGGCTGTTTTTGAAAAAATTGCAGATATTCCCCAAAATGTTCGGGCGGAGCGAATCGCTGGACGCCGCTCCGCCACCGCCGCCGCTGCTAGCTCGCTCGCAGACGTTCCGTCGACAATACACCTATAATTTGCATGACGGCTTTTTATCGATACTATTGTACATCGACAGCTGCAAGTTCGACTTTACTATGATGACACCTATCATCATGATCCCTAAACGGTGAGGGAATTAAAAATTTGGAGCCAGTCGGAAATTTGTGAGGCAGCTGCAAGACATTGCCTTCCTTCGTTTTTGTTAGACCATGAAACACCATACAACACCAGCGTTTGGCTACTCTAAGATAGTGCAATCTATTGTTAACACCATAAAATACATAATACTAGTGTGATATACAGATCCTTTGGTGATAATTATGTTGATCAAGTTACTTTTAGCCCCAAAATAGGGGCTAAGATGTTACAAGGGCGTAGGCGAAGGTATAAGTGATGACCACCTCCTTCTAATCCTGTAAAAACCCCGATTAAGATATTATGTTAGGAAATACATATAATAAAATAAATTCAACTAGTAGCTTTATTGTTACCTCCAAAAAGAGTACAGGATCATCTTTTCCACTCATGTCTATTAACTGAACTGGAAACGAAAAACTCCACACACATTTTGTTGCACACGTTAATTCATTAGACGTTTCTTCCATTTAGGCGGTTATTACTTTAAGGATATGTACACACACACAACACCAAAAAGATTTAGCAAAAAAACTAAACTTAAAAATAACGTACTAACTCTACTATCGTTGATATGATCAAAGAGATCGTACTATCGTTAAACATTTTTCGAACGCCAACGAAAATCCGCGCTCAGAATGATTATTATTATTCTTAACAAAAGATCAACACCCCTTTTTAAAAGGCTGTAATTTTTACATCACATAGTCACATGAACAGTGATTTAGTATTATTACTACTTACTTACTACGGTAAATAAAAAGTGGTAGGGGACGAAAGAGGTGGAGCGAATACCCATTGTCATGGGGTACAGTGTGTAGGGTCGGGAATAATGTTCCATCCTGCCAGTAACTTTGTATAATTGAATCACTTATGTTACACATGGAGGTCAGTAAGCGAGTGCGGCGGAAAAAGTGAAAATTTTAAAAAAAGAAAGAAGAAAAGTGTTCTTATTTAAATTGTGTGAAAAAAGTGAAGTGGCCAGTGTGTGCTTATAAAATGGATTACACTACAGCGTCTTCATCTATGAACAACATGCGACCGCTTTTCGGAGCTTACGCTTTTCAAGGTAGGTCTACATTATATTCACACATGTCTACCAGAGAGGTCGATCGCGAGCGATTTCCATTTCCAATAGTCCTGACATTATGTCTTTTCCTTCTGTCTATTCATTCATAAATATTGGTGCTCTTCACTTTGCCTATCCGTAGCACGTCGCTTGGTATAGTTAGGTACTTGATGTTAAACATAAAGCATCGAATGTACCTGGCCAGGTATTTTCTTCTTTTTTTATCAAATTCAATGACAAATTTTGTTTTAGTCATGTGAGATGTAAAAAAGTTGAATAGTGTCTAGCAATACTCATGGACGTCAATTAGTAATGTGCCTGTAACCTGTATCGATGACTGTACCAGCTTCGATATGGGAAAATATCGATATAGCTAATTGCGACCGTCTCAAGTACCAATAAAACAGCTATAACACATTATAACCGGCAAATGCTGTAGTCAAAGCGCCGAAATCAATAACAATATAGACCAGCTATCTAGTAACAATAAAAATACGTATATAAAACGCACAGGCACGAATTATAATGTCTACGAGATAGATGAATATTAATAATCTAATAGACGGAACTGAACTGACAGGCTTAGAATGGAAAATGGTTCCAGGGATATCTGAACAAATTTTTTTACACGTCTTTTTTCGTTAAGGATTTTATGTATGTCACATCTGATTTTCTAAGCGAAATTATATTATCAATTTTAGTCACAGGAAACAAAAAAAAACTTTATGACATCGGTAGGGCGATTACTTACACTTAGAGATTCACACGCTACACTTGTTAGCATCATCGCTTTATGAACAAAAATGTGTATTCACGCAAGATCGTTTCAGGTTGAATACTTTTTTTTTTGTGTAGTAAAAGTTTCCACAAAGCGCAGCGTCATGATTGCAAACTTTTCAAGTAGCTGACGTTGGACGTTCACACGCCACGCCCAAGGATCCCCAAAAGTAGTCGCAACAGGTCCAACTCATTCTCTAGACGTTATAGGCCATAGTAGAAAACGGCTCGAACACAAACGGCCCCGCTTATTAACCCCTCATCGATACTCGACCGTAAAATGTAAACTCGATAAAGCCAACCAATTAAAACTAAACATGAGAACTCGCACAATCAAAGACGGTGCCGCGCTATGCCGAAACCGAGAGAAGTAAAAAAAAAACTTAAAAGAAAAAAAAGGACGATCAACTTTTTGTCAAAAAACGGATTTCGCCCCTGACATGGGGTTGGAGGTGGTGAAAATAACAGCGCTCCGCATGAAAAGGTTTTAGTTTTAATTTGGTTTTTTCTTTTTTTATCGGCTACTGTCGGTAGCTCGGTTTTTTTTTGTGTGTGTGTTGTTGTTGTATGAGATCAATCAGTCAAAATAACAGTGTGATACCTCCTTTGATGGACCGGCCTGTTTCAATCTCGTGCGGCGTGATTAGAACAGTGAGATGACGCGGCGAGAGCTGGCCGCCACACAAACTGCATTCTGTTTAATCTGCTGCGACTAACTATTTTAACAGAAAAAAGTGGTGACTTTTATTTTCATATTGCCGCCATGAGTTGTAGTCCAGTTGCAAAATTGTGATTTTAGTTTGGATATTTAATTTGAGAAATACGAATTCATTCTAATTTAAGCTTAATTACGCAGCTTCTCGGATCAACCTTTGATGAATCACATACTGTAAAAGGACCCCGAGCAATGGTCTTGGAAACATTGGAGCGCAATATGAGAACAACTTTTACTACGCTGAAAGTACGGAAAAATTACATCCAAATAGACAATTTTTTGCCTCGGGAAACGACATTTCACATTGGATTTTTTTTTTATTTCTGCAATCTCGCAAAAGTAAAAAATGTTCATACTGACGAATAAAACAACTTTTCTAAGACCAACGGTCAAAGTCCTTTTACACGCAGTATTTAATTAATAAAAACTTTTTTAAATCTAAAAGACAATAGCAAGTCAAAAGCATCAGTCTGCCCTGAAGAAAAAAGAGTAAGGATATTGATGAGCCTAATCATACATTTCGAACCACACGCAACCTACTACTACTATACTAACCTAACTAACCTACTATACTCATACGTTTTGTAAATGAACGTAAAAAAATCAGTTCGCTTGAAAGTTCTTATAAAATCTCCAACAGCGAAATAGCGCTTCAGTTAAAAGCTCTCTCACGTCTAATGCACAAGTAAAGCTTCCCTGATATCACAACAACGAGGAGAAGTGAGCTCCCTACAAGAGCCAAGGTTATGCTGACAAATTGCCTGCGAGACATTTTCAATTGCTCTGCTTTGAAAAGGTTGTTATAAAAAATACTATCTCAGACATTTAATATTTACTCTCCAAGAAGTAAATTGGCCTTCTCGTTCGTTTTCAGTGAAATCCAAGAGTTTTGAAGAAAATAATGTTCAATGTCTATTGACATTACTGTTTCGTACTGTAAATTTGCCATAATTAACCATTTACTTATTAACTGACTATTGAGTCATACATAAAAGACAGAACGTGTTTTTGTAATAATATATAAATGCTAGCAACAAATTATGATGAAATACTAGCTAACCCTGCAAGCAGTGTTTTGCCAATATACTTAATTTAAACAATTTTTGTGTGTGTGTGTCCAATGTCCTTTCTCAGGCTCTAAACTATATGTAAGTATACCAATTTTCATTTAAATCTGTTCAGTAGTATTAACGTGAAAGCGAGACAGACAGTGTTTCTTTCGCATTTATAATAATAGTATGGATTAACAATATACTGTAAATAGCTCGACAGACAGTTTGTAGTGGGTTGCCAATATACTCTTAAATGAAGACGGAGAAAAAATAGGTAAAATC
This sequence comes from Conopomorpha cramerella, assembly GCA_012932125.1. NCBI lineage: Eukaryota > Metazoa > Arthropoda > Insecta > Lepidoptera > Gracillariidae > Conopomorpha > Conopomorpha cramerella. The sequence goes on from SJJU01000145.1 coordinate 65,343, forward strand.
TACCAAATACCGATTTTGAAAAAAAAATCTATTAAGTATGTCGTAAACCAAGACTTTAATTATTGGAAAAAAGATGAGCAAGAAGTCTGTCATCAGATATTTCACAAGGTTCCACTAAAGGTAAGGCACCTCACCAAACGTCAAATATTTCTAGTTGAATGAATTAGTTTCAGAACCACATCCGACGAGAAAAAGTAATAAAAGAAAGAAAGACTGCTTAATTAAAAACTTTTTGTCTAAGGAAATTACTTTCGTTACGGTTTCCTATCAGAAATACCACTACTGGCTGGTGACAAAAAAAGGTTTGTTGTAACCTTCAAGGCCGATTACGAAAAAAATAAAAAGATAATCTGGATTGCACGACGAATGAGGAGAGCAGAAAGTTATCAGAATTCACCGGGATTTCAGCTCCGATAGAGCCGGTGTCACAAACATTTACCTATCAGATATTACATCGCAAACAAGGATGAGTTCCAATTGAGTCACGTAATACGCCAGTAACGGATTGTTTCTATATTCGAACGAACTTGAAAATATATAAATCTGTACACGACAGATTTAGAATAAGTGCTTTTTGTGTAGGTTTATTAACATCACGTAGGTACCATGTGCTGCGTATTACGTGGTGACTTTTTTTTTAACAAACTTATGTATGTTTGTTCGCGAATAACTTCGTTGTTTATGAAGAGTTATCTATGTTTTTTTTTTTTTGTTGAAAAGTACATATTCTCATGATAATAAAATCAGGGTTTGATGATGATAAACTTTAAAAAATCGCACGGGCGGGCCACTAGTTAAAGTACTGGTTAAAGTCAGCTATTTTATCTTTAAAATTATTTTGATTCATAGTTTCAGAAAATAGCAAAATAGCAATATCTTAACCCCAATCGAAAATAATTAGAAGCACATGCACATACACCTACTAACACATTACGAGTTTAATGGTTAGTAGGTGTATGTGCGTGCTGACGGGACCGTTGGTGTAGTGGTCAGCATGTCTGCCTCTGCTCCATAGGGTCGTGGGTTCGATTCCCATCGCTGACAGGTGCTAAGGTAATGAGCTTTTAAGTACTTTTTGGACGTGTCTGGGTGTTTACATAAGTATATATTTAAAGGGATAAAATATATACAAGTAAATATACCTATCTCGTTGTCTGATTTCCATAACACAAGTGCTTTAGCTACTTAACATGGGATGAAGGCAAAGTGTGTGTTGTTGTAAATATGTATTTATGTATCTATAATGGTTAAAAATCGTAAATATAAATACCAGAATACTTTTTACATACCATAGCAAGAATACTATACCTATGCTTATAATACCGTACCTGAACCAAAAGTTTCGTTATATTCAATACCATAAGGTGCATATACAATTAACACCACGATTGCTAAGACTATTCATCATCGGGGACTTCAAAAGCATTTTCTATGCCGCTCCCAGACATTTTTTGCACAAAAAAGCCTTGAGTAGATGCTGCTCTTTTTTGCTGCTAGTAAAACATAACTTCAGGAATAATATGCCCAGAAAGGAGTGATCGAAAGGATCTATCTTTTTAATTTTCCTACAGGTTGGTAGTAGTATTCCTTTCAAAAGGTTACCATGAGTTTCATGACGTGAATTACTTTATATTCACTACTAGCTGATCCTGCAAACGTTATATAATATTATATATCTATCTACTATCCTTACTAATATTATAAATCAGAAAATGAGTTTCTTTGTTTGTTTGTTGCGCTCTCACGCCGTAACTACTGAACCGATTGCTTTGAAATTTTGTAGACGTAAAGTTAGAAGTCCGAATTAAATAATAGGGTACTTTTTATCCCGGAAAAAATGATATTCCTGAAGGAAAACAAAAATATTCTTTGCTTGATGGATGGATTGGAGATGGCGCTGTGTGTCGTTTAAAACAAGGTAATATATTGCAAACGAATATGAACATGTAAATTTAGAAGCTAAATGATACTATAATGAATCCTCGAAAATGAGGAATTCCCGAGGGATGACAAACAATTTGTTTTATCGTCTAAACTGTTTTTTTACATCTACTTATACTTATAGTTGTCCTTTATACCGCAATATAACCGAAGTCCACGCGGGCGAAGCCGCGGGCGGACAGCTTGTATTATATAAAAATCAAAGCTACTTTTCGTTGTAATGTTGTAGGTAACTCCGGAACGGGTAGACCGATTTCGCTAATTCTTCCTTTGTTGTGCTTATTAATGTACAGTAACAGCAGAAGGTTCTTATGACAGAAAAAAATTACATCCACTGCTGGGCACAGGCCACCCTGGAGGTTATACTAATTTTATATTCATATTAATGTTAAGACAGGACAACATCTGTCGAGTCCACTAATTTATTATAATAATACATCTTCCTCAAGAATTACTATAGCTACTATAGAAAGCCGCATAAAAATCCGTTGCCTAGTTCTAAAGATCTAAGCATACATAGGGACAGACGGCGAGAGGCGACTTTGTTTTATACTAGGATATTAGGACTATTATTGACTAGATTTACCCCGGCAGTGTTACCCGCCGTTTATCCCGCCGTTCCCGTGGGAAATTTGGGATAACATATAGCCTATGTGTTATTCTAATGTATAAGCTATACTGCAAAGTTTCATTGAAATCCATTGTGTAGTTTTTATGAGAAAGAGTAACAAACATCCATCCACACATACAAACTTTCACGTTTATAATATTAGTAGGATGATATGGATGAAGGTATGGATGGACTGTGTGAAAAATGATAATATGTGCGTGAAAGGTGTAACTGCAGAGATGACGAATGATAAATATGAATGGCGAAAAGAAACGTGTCGCGCCGACCCCACCTAGTGAGGGATAACGGCAGGAAAATGATGATGAATATTAGTAGGATGATACATATACGCCACGCCCTATTCCTAGAGGAGTACGCAGATATCATGGATCTCCACATGTTGGTGTTCTGCCAAACCTCTTACGCCTCTTCCATATCCATATAGACATTCACTGTACACTTTTTAATTCCGATGCGGGATACATAGTACTTGCTAAGCAAATGCCCACGGTTCACGGTTCGAATACACAACTCCCTCATGATGTTTCTTCTTGCATCAAGAGTGTGTTTTTTGTTTTCATCTCCTTACTTGTTGACATGCGCACAACCTGACTTATGTAGTCTGTCATTTTATTTCCATGTATACTTTAATGTCAACGCAACAGGTAACCTGGACGAATTCGCTTTCAGCGATAAGGTCGCCTTTTGTAACCTTACCATTGTTACTAGTGTCCAAATATGTAATGCCTACCCCTCTTTGAGATTAAAGGCGTGAAGTGTATTTATATATGTAATATCTTAGTATACAAGGAAGCGTTCATTCATTCATTTACCTGCTAACTAAATGTCAGTTGTACTACCATCACTTACACGATTAATAGTATTTACTAGTGTCAAAGTTTTCATATTACTCTTTCACGCTACAACTACTAACGGATTTTACTGAATCTTTAGTACGAGTTTAAATTTTATCCCGAATTTACCATAGAATGCGCAACATTGCAGGTTTCATTTACAATGAAATAAAACAAGCCCAACGCATCCCAATAGAGTAGAGAGAAGTAGTTACAACTACCCAAATAGTCTATTTAAATTTTAATTGGATATTCAAAAATAAAATCATTATGGGCTGCTCCTCGTACCGAATTATAAAATATCAAGACGACGTCGGTAGATCGTCAATTGTGATGGTAATGGAATCGGTAGCCGTTTCTGATGAAGGCGGGAAGACGGTTCATTGAGAGAAACACAATGCGCCTGCGCAGCGCGTGATTGATCACTGCCTGTCGAAGTGCCAGCCGATGATCACTGAATTGCTGATTTTTTTTTCTTCTCGTGTTCGTTCGGAAGTCATTGTATAGTTGTGGTTTGTAATTAGAATTTAGAATAAAAAATGATGTAAAATTGGTACAATTATGACGTGGTTGCGATCATGTGATTTTCCCATATGTATTATGCGTTCGTCTTCACGAAAATAATAATAGCTTTTTCTGTATTTTTATAGAAATCAATAACGCAATAAAACCTCTTATAGAGCTAGGTCACTGTCAAACTTGATTGCGTTTTACGACCCTTGATTGCAATTGTCTACTTGCTTATTTTATTCTACATATCCCGATAAACCCCTATAGCTTCATCCACATTCAAACATCTTTTCATCCATGACATTTTGAGTACTTCGGTCAGGACTTCACCATTTGATCAATCTAATCTTTCTGGGGCAACCTCTACACACCCGACATTTAATCCACCTACATCCATTCTCTCCATATGCCCGAATTTCATTCAATTTTGGTCACTATTACAATCCTTCAAACCACAACTTCTTTAATCACACTATTCCTTATTCGTTCATACAATTTCACGTCTTGCAATACTTTTAAAATAATTAGTTTTACCAAATAAATACCAATAAATACTTTCATGTATTTTCATAAAAATACTATTTCTTATCAACCTGCAAGCGACATCTTTACATAGTAGCCGCTCGTTCGTCTTGTTTGACATTTCCATCAGCAACACAAAGAAAACAATCCGCTCGTTACAACAACTATTCCAAGAATTCAACGTCTACGCGCAATATTCCTTGTGAACCGTCCATCTAGCCACCTGATATCTTAATAGATGCCGCCAACATATTTGTCGCCCTCGAAGAATGCATATAATGTGAGAAAAAGTGTAAAATTCCATACGAGATCAACTACGAGCTGGCCGTATGATTGAGTTATAAGATCATAAATGGCATATCTATCATGTTTCTGTACTCTTCGTTTTTCCATTCCTATGTCTTCGAGGACAAGAAGCGTAACGAAATCACATTTATCAAAGACTCTTACGTTAAGGAAATACAAAGTACTGTGGTTCAACTTTTGATGGTCGTTTACACCGATGACCATCGCAAGCCTACGTCACACAACATATTTAATATACATTAGGACTCGATCTTTGATTTAAACTTTCTTGCTTCTGAACAGAATAGTGGTGCTCGTACGTTTTGATTTGACGTCTATGATATATGAAGTTCGTTTTTTATCGAAGCACAAAGAAATATTATGAACTTGCGCAGTTGTTGATTAAGTTCGCATTCTGAATGTGAGTTCCTATTATGCGGTTGAGAGAATGAAATATTTTCATTATAATATTGCTTAGTAACAACCGGTTGTCCGTCATTTCTATATTCTACAATACATGTACAATAAACACTACTTTGTTTTCATTTATAAATTTAATATCGCGATTTTTATAGCCCATAAATGCAATAGGTATACGGTTCAATTTGTTTTATTATGTTTAATATAGCGAGAATGCATTTTATTTTATATCAGTAATGGATATATGACCTTACTCGTATATATTCTTTGAATAGATCTTTTGAATGGTGATCCACCTGGAACCCTGAAATGTTAACAATACAGTGGTTATGTCACGTATTGCAGTCAAAACCCAGAACCGGTCAAAAAAAGTTTGTCACTGAAAAAATTCAGAGACAGAAGCATATTAACCGATACAAAATCAAATACCCTTTACGCCTTTTAATCCCAATACGGAGCAGGCAGAGGTACAAAATAGTTTAGTCACAAATACTTTTATTTTAAGCAAACATCATCATCATCAGCCCATACTTGTCCACTGCTGGACATAGACCTCTCCAATTGCATGCCACTGTGATCTGTTTTCGGCTTCTCGCATCCAGCTTCTGCCAGCCATCTTGCGTATATCATCAGTCAGTAAACTCCGTTTGCCGAGACCGCGTCTCGGGATCTCGTTTGCCCCAACTGTCATCGGTTCTATGGCTAATATGGCCGGCCCACTGCCACATCAGCTTGCTACTTTTTGCAATTAAAAGTGTTTTTGCCGGTTATGAGTTTTGACTGTAACATATACCTCCATACGTAGATAGGTATTGATCGTTATTAATTCTCACATTTACATATTGACCCTTTCATTGTCCCTAGAAATTATCAAGTTTACCTGTACCTACGAAGAGATTACATATTCATAGTTCATTAGCCAACAATCAACCATTTATTTTCATGTTTATTCGAACCAAAAGGAATACGCACTTAAGCTCGCATGCAAGCAATCATAATATAATAATGGTCGTTAACGAAATAAAAATAAAGTCGAAAATTACCTTTCAAAGAAAAATCCTGTGAGACTGCCAGTCGCCGGCTTTTCTGATCTTGTGAGGACAAAAAAACTTTGATAATGAAGGTTTTATGGAGTGAATGGTGTTTCGTTTCTGCATTACTGTTTGGCTAGGGAACGCTGTGCAGCGTTTTATTGTAAAAAAATAAAGAGGTTCTCAATTCGACTATTTTTTGTGTTTGTTGTGTGAAAATGCCTGAAGTAGCAGGCATTTTCAGCGTTGCGTACAACTTTCGACTGAGTGAACCGATTTTGATGATTACTTTTTGTTTTAAAGCTGGAGCTGGGATTGAATTTCAATATTTTTCAGTTTTGACAATTGCATCATGAAAATCCATATATGTATTAACTTAATTCTTTTTTGTTTAAAATTATTTGAAATTGTTACCATGGGTTTGTCAATACGGCCAGCGCATGGACTAGTGGTCAAGGCATCGTGCCTTTAGGACGACTGGTTATTCTAAAATAAACTTCACGCCTTTTAATCCCAAAGGTAGGCAGAGGCACTTGCAAAGCAAATATCTACGGTTTAACAAGCGCATATAACCCAACGTGACAGGGGTAAGCCCATCGCCGTTACAGGGTTCACACACCTAGTGGTGTGTGGATTTCAGTACGATGTTCCTCCTTCACCGTACGAACGTTCCGTTGCGTACATAGGCTCTGAAAATGAATCCCGTACACGTGTAGTAGCCGGACCCGAACCCGCGACCTCCCATTTGCAAGTCAAGTATGCGATCAACTGGACCACAGACACTCTCATAGTTATGGTCATTGGGTTATAACAGAAAGAAAAACCAAATAAAAAAATAATTATACGTTTTTTGGCAGCACAATATTTTAGCCAGTACCAGAAGTGGTCCACGATGTGTCAAAAGCTCTTCGCATTTCTCCATTTAATTAAGATTAGACTAATTAAATATACTTTGTCGTTGAAGCAGATTTCCTTAAGGGAGCATTTCACGAATCTTCGCGGGCACAATGGCTTTTGAAATTTATCCAACGATTTCAATAGAGGATGAAATCGTTTCTGCATAATTAATACGCTATTTTCAGAAAACAAAGTCTTCCAACTGCGGAAAGTTGGAGCGCCATTTCAAGCAAATTATTGGACTTTGAAACACTGGCATTTACTGAATTGTTTTATTCTTATATTCTATATTATAGGTATACATATGTATCTAAATATTAAATTTTCTATGATTATCAAAGAATCGTTGAAATTACAAACATACATACCTACACTCTCATCCTACTAATAACTATTATGTTTTCGAAGGTTTGGATGGATGTTTGGATATTTTTTATTGTGTATTCATCATCAGCCTCGTGACGTCCACTCGAGGGCCTCCCCCAATGATCTCCATGATATTTTGGAAGGAAATGCCAATAATCGTCATGCTTGGCAGGCGGGTTGGCGAACGCAGTGGTGTTGTGGTTTAACTCACAGAGAGCGCTGCTGCCCGTCCTCTGGAGAGTTCACTTGGTCGCCTCTTACGACCCCCATGACAGGAAATCTTGGGCTGAGGTAGTGCCACGTGTATTCTATTCGCCGTCACGACACGGCTTTCGTTATTTATCACACTTCGAAATAATATAGCTCAAACATATGAATAACATGTAGGCCATAATCTATTCCCTCGGGATCGAGGAAAACTGCTGGTAACTATTTCTAATTAAAAAAATTATATCCTGCAGTGGACGAATACTAGCGGATGATAATGTAATAAAATTAATACGTCATTTATGTGATTAAGACCAGCCCATCCATAGTTGTAATATTTCAGTCGAATTTTAACCCACAATCTTTGTACAAAATCCGAGTTACCCAACCACTAGACTGACACATCATAAAAATGGACTCTGTAATTTTTTACTGCAAAATTACGCATTAATTAACTAATCAAGAATTAATTGACCATAAACGTACCTGCACCATAAATACTTAAATGTGTTCTTGGAGTTCTTAATTACCTACGTACGACGCATTATTTAGATCATTAATTCACCCGATAAAGGTTGTCCTGTCCTAACTATGAATGTTGATTTTTTTATCAGTGCCTTAAATCTGGGCCTAAAATGCAATTTTCTTAATTTTTTCTTTCATATGAAACCTTTCCTAACAATAATTTTAAAAGAAGAACTTCAAATCCGACTTCAAGCAGTTCCTACTAATCGCCCCTACGGTTTCTTAAAGTGCCACTCGTTTTGTCTGATCTGTCATCGTCAAAACCTCATCCGTTCTTATCATGGGGCCACCTTTGAAATATCTTATTTTCAAGTTATCCGCAAAGAAACATAAAAAGTCAAACATAAAACAATACTTAAGAGCGTCTGTGGTCCAGTTGGTCGGATACTTGACTTGTAACCGAGAGGTCGCGGGTTCGAGTCCGGCTTCTGGACGTGTACCAATGGGACTCTTTTTCTGAGCCTATGTACGCAACGCATCGCTCGTACGGTGAAGGACAACATCGTGATGAAACCCGCACACCACAAGGTGTGTGAACCCTATAACGGCGATGGGCTCACCCCCTGTCACGTTGGGTTAAATACGCTCGGTGAACCGTGGGCATTTGCTTTTAAGCAAGTGCCTCTGCCTACCCCGCTTTGGGATTAAAAGGCGTGAAGTGTATTTTTTTTAAACAATACTATCGAATTGAGAACTCCTCCTTCGAAGACTCCTTTTTTGAAGTCGCTTGAGACCGGTCATCTTGGTTTTATTGTAATGTAATTTAATTATGATAATAAAGGTTCTGTCTAACCCTTCAGGGACTATGTCTATACATGTCCGTGTTACATTCAAAAGTCATAACCGGTCAAAATAACTTTTCACTACAAACATACTAAGTATTTATAACCAAATTGTATCGACAAGTCGTTTTGTCTATGATGTTTTGCAGTCAAAAGTGGTTCTAAGTTTCTAAGGTTCTAAGTTTTGACTGTAACACACACAGTACAACAATGATTATTATTATTATAATATAGTAGATATCGTCAGACGGAATCTTCACATCTCCTCGGAGGTTTTTTTTTCAAGTCCCTCGCCGCCCTGTCTGAGCGGGCCTAAACCGGTAGCCGCGTAATCGACTGCCTTCTCCTGATAGGTAATTAACCGACGTATAATGCGTAAGTCTGTGCAAGTCACCGACTGACTGACTGATTGATTGATTGAGACTCATGCGTGTTTTATATTATAGGTACCGCGGGTTCAGCTGTCTATACTTGAAGGAATTGTGATTTTCTTCGAAGGTCCTATTAACTCGTTTCATTCATAACTGTATACACATTTCAAAACCCTATCGAGTCCTATTTAGTAATTGGCAAAGTTGTATAAAATATCTTGAACTTTAGATAATTCCTTAGACCCAATGAATCGAATTATGAAAATAAAATATTCGTTCGGAATAAGCTATTAGGTTTTTTTAAAATATTACTCTACATATACTTAATAAATATAATCATTACCATGTCATCCAAATCAGTTCGGCCGTTGAGATGGAATTAGGTGACAAACATACACAAGGTACGGTCGGCCAAAGAAGTGGTCTATCAGTGTTGATGATACTTCCTGTGTCACTAAAACAACAATAAGGTAGAGTTGTTATATTGTCACACGTAAACAATGAACCTTAATGTTTAATGATATTCATACTACTTTCAACCTTATCATGGTGGTAGACCAGATTCCCGACTGTACTCATGATTCGCACTTATATTATTAAAATATTATTTACTTTTTCATACATAAAACATTGTAAAAGCTCGTTCTAGAAAGTTGAACTGTTATACATCACATTTTATCAAAAAATCGAAAACAATTTGTTTCGAACATATGAGTATTCTTAATATCACGTCTAGAGGACGTTCGAACTTTGTTTTTAGACAAACTTTGTACAGTTTATATCGCTGTAGCATTTGGTTTAGGTTTTATCTTTGGATACACTTGAAAAAGGGTGATTTGGGCTTATTTAAACAATAAGAGTAACTAACCATCTTGTCTGATGTTAAGCAGCGATGTTGCGTACGGAAGTTAGGTGATGAAACTAGACCCATTTACCGAGACTTTTTTATGTTTTCGTTTTTTGGTATCAGGTTTTTTCCGTGGTGGCGCTACATTCACCGCCTAAGGTCCCTTAAACAAGCATAGATCAAAATAAAGAAATCAATATACTACTTACACACATACTTAAACATAAATTAGCCATGTTCATAATATCTTATTAGGTGATCTTTTGCAAACATGCTGCCTCTTTTTAATATATAATTAAATCCCAACACTAATTGCCTGCAATAAAGACTAAAATGGATAAAATTGTTAGTCACCTCGCATGTATAGAAATACACACCATCATCACCATCAGTCCATACTTGTCCACTGCTCGACATAGGCCTCTCCAATTGCACGCCACTGTGACACATATCATTATTATTTTTACGTCTCACACCAGCACAAGTTCTGGAATAGGTACATCTTTCAAATGGCTTTTAAGTATGCTCTAAAAAGCTTTTCTGTGCATTTTTAAACGACTTTAAATAAGGATTCTTTCTCAATTCGACCGTACATGATTTTTTAAATATTTGTTCGCGTATAACTTCGTCGATTATAATTCGTATTTTGATGTTTTTTTTATTTGTTGAATAGAAGATACTTCCAAGGTGGTCCCATGATAAGGTTTGATGATGGCAAATCCCATAAATAGAGGGGAACTATTCAAAAGTAAAGTCGATTCATTTTTTTTTAATATCTTCTCTTCCTATTTTGTAACCTACATTCTCAAACTTACATCAGCTATTATACATAGTATATTTTCCATTTAGGTAGTGTCAAATCTTCTTAGTCCCTGTATTAGATGTTTTGTTCGAAGCAGCCCTCCCATATTACTACCTAGGTGAACTTGCTCGAAAGACGCTCTATTTATCATTTTATATTAATAAAAATCTTTTTCAGATTATTTTAGGAAATACCTGTTTAAGTCGCAGCTGATAATTTAATTATTTGTTTCACACAAAATGCACCACGACATACCTACAGAACACAGAAAAAATCCGTCCAAATCGAAAATGATCAAGTTTGTATGGGGACATTATTTTTCGTTTTGGGTAATTTACACCTGCTGAAATGGACTCAGTCAGGGTCTACAGAAACACTAGACTTTGGTTTAAAAGGGTATTTCTGATTTATCCTACTATGATCTATCCTACCAGTATAGAAGTAATGGACCATTATACCTACGGATAGTAAAAATGTTTGACCTTACTTCCGTACATTGAACGGTATGCCCACCCACCACCTATCAAACAGGAGATATCAAAATACTACCAAATTAGTGAACCAAGTACATCTAGGAAACAAGCGCTTCAACCTTCCCCGCTTTGGGATTAAAAGGAGCGAGTGGATTAAATGTTTATCATTTGACTTTTCGCGACGAGGAGGAAAAATTTGGTTTGATTTTGGGCTATGGCTTTTCTTTTCCAGTACCTCACTTTTAAACGATCGCAATTAGACCGAGACAAATATTTTTGTGCAGATGTGTTCTTGAGAAGAGTTTCAGAATACGGATTTAGTTTTCGCGCCTATTACAGATAGATGAACAGTCAAGACTTGGGTTGCTCTGTTACGATTCCATTATGGTAATAGATATGGTATTGTGTGTCTCTGTTGCTTCTGCTATTTTGCAGCTATTTTGAAGTGTACCCTGCAACGATATCCATAGCCAGTAAGTTGGTTTTGCCCCTCTCTAATGTTCAGACCGCACCAGTATACTCCACTTCCACATTTTAGAGTTAGATACTGACAAGGACTGTCGGAGCGATACACTTTTGGCTTTTTAAAATGTCTGGGATATTAATATTTTAATAGATAGAAACTTTATGAAAACTTTAATAACCCATCTACACCCGAAGTAGGTACCTATTTCTCTCCGACAGTTCTTTAACCCCATAACGGCGATGGGCTCGCCCCCTGACACGTTGGGTTATATACGCTTGGTGAACCGTGGGCATTTGCTTTATCAAGTGCCTCTGCCTACCCCGCTTTGGCATTAAGAGGCGTGAAGTGTATTTTTATATTAGTTCTTTAGACAAGAATGCTCCGTTGTAGACCACATCGCTGCTTAACATCAAGCATGGTGAACGATTGCAAAAACAATAGATCAACTGCCGAAATAAGTATATTGATATACAGACAGATTTTATAGACAACTTCATAGTTGACCCGTACACAGGTATAAGCTAATATCTCTTCTAAGGCTGTGTCGCTAGTCCCTTATTACCTCTGCCATAAGATAGGTGTTCGCGCATAAACCTATATTATTATGTATGTTACCTAACCCAGTTAAGTCAGCACATCGTATTTGCAGACATTACTTATGCTCAAGTAAAATAATCTGCATGCGCATAAAACTGTTCTTATAGCATTTTTATGGTCTCCTTGGAAACTTGCGACACGTTGGGACGAAAGTTCACAGTATATATATGAATAAAAAGGTATTATTTGCGCGATAAGAGAGCATTATCGCTCGCTATCGTAAAGCTTTAGGACAATTTGTTCTATACACATTGCTGCTCACTTTGATCTAGTGTTTCATATATTTACTATAGTGGCGTAGCTCAACAGAAAATGGTGAAGTTTATATTAGTTAGGTAGTTATTGTACCGTAACGGAGCGCATTTCGCACGCACCTAATGAACGCCACATGAAACAGTCAATTTATCACATACCGCCTTATCATACCGATAAATATTATAGCTTTGTGAGAAAACTAAAGAATACTTATGTATAATACCTAGGTAAAACTCACGTGCATAAGTCTAGAATGTATAATACGAGATAATCCCTTTCTCTTTCCTGCCACAGTGGTTTCTATTACAACGGTATCCAGAATACACCAGAAGCCTAAGTCTACTACACTCTGATGCACACATCAAAAGTGTCTAGGGATCAAGTACATTTTATAAGATTGCAATCAAGAATATATTTTACAAAAACTGAATTCATTCATAATTTATTCAAAATGTGGTGATAATTCATTGATACAGGCATGGGGAATTAGTTAGGAGACCAATCCAGAAGATTAGATTTGATTTAAATAAATTAGATTTTTTTAGAGCTAAAAATGTTCTTGATCCCTAGACACTTTTGATGTGTGTAGTCGCATCGCTCTGGCATCGTAGTGGCAAACGATGTGTTTTTCTGATTTCGTTACTTTTTTTTCACTGTCGTCCGCAGTAAATCAGCAATGCACATCATTTACCGCTATTATCCCAGAGCGATGCAACTACAAGAGTACAGGGGACTTGACCCCCAGCCCCCCTAGCACAGCGTTCCAAGAAATAAGTGACAAGACATATAACGCGCTGCGATTTGTTGAAACTAGCTGAGTCGCACAAAGCGTGACATAACAGCCAATCAGAACGCGTATTTGTTCTATGTCATATCTTTCTTGAGGCGCGTGCTAGGCCTGTCAATGTCAACTGGAGAGATCCGTATTCCATTTATCTAAGTAAACTTAAGATAAATCTAGGTACAATGCATTGCATCGCACCAGCTTTTCTAGCCTGATAATTGAGGCTTGGATAGTAAATAATTCTAAGGTTGATAAGAGTGACCAAGCCATTGAAAAATCTTGTCATAAACCGTCCGTAACGTCTCAGGAAATACTTTTACTGGTCAATTACTGACGAACCGTATCTGAAATAGTAAAGGCTTCTATCACATTAATTACTTGTGTGCTTCTTTGTTTTCCTTATTTACTGAACTTTCAAGATCGCATTAAGGTTAGAAGGAAACGTGACTCATATACAAAATAGTGAGCAGAACGAAGGTACTAATATATTGAAGGCAGATGCATAAGTGTTAGTAAGAAGTTTTGCAAAGAAAGTTTAGCACCAATCGGAAAATACTCGTAGATACTTTAGTTACGTGGTTACTGCTTCCAGAATTAGATATATCGTTAATGAGATATTGGGAATTCTACGGATGTAATTTCGTGCTTTGTAATTCTATTACTAGTTGTACCCCATAGGTTTACATGCAATCGGTCCCATTTCCGTGGGAATTTATAGTTAAATTATGGCCTATGTGTTAATCCAGGGTGTCAGCTAACTCGCTCCGCCAATCGTTTCGACGTAACAAACTTACAAATTTTCTTCTTTATAATATTATTGTGATTGAATGGTTATTTGTGCTTGCCCAACTTTAGGAACACATTGTCATCCCAGGCATTTTAAAATAGCTGGAAGATTTACGATCTAGGAGTTCTTGACGTAGGTCACTTGAGGGTAATCACTTAAAAATCCAGTAAAGAATTACTAACGCACGTATATATTTAATCATTTATGGTGAAAAAACTCCTTTTTTATCGTGGGGAAATCCGTTATGGATAATCCATCGCTGACAGGGACAGTGGCGGGGTAACTTGGGAGTGGCACCCACTGAAACCTCCACGGTAACTCCCACGTTAAATCCGTTAAACCAGTACGTCCAAGGCTTATGGGCGGTTTTTGTCCTAGTTTTCATATGTTGGCGTTTTAGTACTGTGACATTTTTATCATCATCATCATCAGCCCATACTGTGACATTTTTATATTTTGACTTTATTTATTATTTTTAAAAGATTTAATTATTTTTCCTTAAAAAAATTTTTTAGGAGATTTATTAGATTTTCTACGGGAGCATTTATTTCTCGGTTCTTCATATACTACATCCGCAGATCGTGTAGGTGTTATCTTTCACTAAGAAGTTTATTTCGACCAGCTTCTATGTAAGAAGGTTTGTTACTAACACACGTAACTCACATTACGAATGCGTAAGATACCTTTGGCGGCTCCTAGAGTGGATGTACCATACCACGACCATGAACAAATCAATGAAAACAAATAACATTTGACTACTAGTGTTCTTAAAAAGAATTTTTTTCACATGCATGATGTCCTATTGTCACATAAGTGTCTTTGTGAATAGTTCTCAAGTATGATAATTTATTCAACATAATATAATAGGTAGAGCATATTTTAAGTCGAAGACAGAGTGCGGTGTCTTACCTACATTGACATTTTGTGCTACACAAAATCGATGTTACAAACAACTATTTCGGCTTTAATGCTATATGGCGTAAGGGTCAATTTAAGTCGACAGTTGTGTAGTAAGATACGCCGTAGTTATACATGTAGATAGATTCTGAGCGTAATTTGGTAGACACCGAGTCTAATTTATTTAACAAAGGATGGCCGACCGATAGTGTTTTTTGTGCGTATACAAACATATTACATCCTACGGCAAAGTAATTACACGTTTTGTTTAGACGTGCTGATCCCGCCGACGGGGTCGTCGTTATTATTCCGTGTGATTGCTGTGAAAAAAAAAGTACGTCGATCTAGATCGTAATCAAATTTCTATAGTAGATTTTGTTATAGTGTTCCGATGAGAGACGCTTCTAAACGAAGGTGTAGATTTGTTAACTGAGTCGTTTCCAGATGAGAATGTATACTTTTTTATTATTAAGTCGGCAATAACAAATAAAAGTATAAAGATGGTAAGTTATTTCTATATTAATCGCAAGTTAATCATCATCATAATAATTAGCCCATATTAGTCCACTGCTGGACATAGGCCTCTCCAATTGTACGCCACTGTAATTTGTTTTCGGCTTCACGCCTTTTTCTGCCAGCAATCTTGCGCAAACCATCAGTCCACCTTACTTGAGAGCGTTCTACACTCCGTTAGCAGAGTCGCAGTCTCTACACGAGAACTCGTTTATCACAACTGTCATCTGTTCTACAGCTAATAAGACCGGCCCACTACCATTTCAACTTGCTAATTCAATGAGCTATGACGATGACTTTTGTTCTCTATCGAACTACCTCGTTCCTGATACGATCCTTCAGAGAACGTCGAGCATACTTTCCATAGCACGCTGTGCGACTTTGAGTTTGTGGGCCAGCCGTGCCTTCAGTGACCACGTCTTAGCTCCGTATGTCATAGGATTGATGATGGGAGGATTAATAAGCTTTATTTGTACAATAAAATATTAAACTTTTTTAGTCACATGAGGTTAACATTGAAGAGATTTTATTATGATTGACAGTAAGGTACTCACATTTCACCATAGGTGGTGAAGTGAATATAGGTATCGCCATTATAAAAAAATACACTTCACGCCTTTTAATCCCAAAGCGGGGTAGGCAGAGGCACTTGCTAAAGCAAATGCCCTCGGTTAACCAAGCGTATTTAACCCGAATGAGCGTTGCGTTGCGTACATAGGCTCGGAAAAAGAGTCCCATTGGTACACGCCCAGTAGCCGGACTCGAACCCGCCATTATAGAGGTAGGGTCAAAAAAACAATACACCCGCTGTCACTAATACAAAAGTCTATGCAGACTACTGGTTTTTTTTCGTAGTTGACGTAGGAACTACTAATAATTGAATTTTAAGCTCTTTGCCTATTATTACTAAGGCCCTAAGTAAAAGTCCACATTATCAAAAACCTACTTCCTAAAAAATGTCTCAAATCGAACAAACCCTTATCGGATGTTACCCACATTTTTTACACGAACCATGATCGAGTATTCATTCAGCCTGCAGCATGGTATCTTTAAGACCCTTACTACCAAACAAATACATTTCAACGACAGTTCAAGTCGAATCCTAAACTGTATACCTCAACGTGACCAGTACAAGTACGCAACAAGGACACTCTCGTCAAGTCATTCAACTTTCACAAATTTCAAGTCAGGAATTTTCCCATAGACAAGTCAAAAAGAGAATCGGAGGGCATCCTGAATGGGACACGGAGGAAATGACGCCGGCACGTCGTAGCGCGTCACGCAACGTTGGCTACACTCTTCTTTATAGGTAAAAGTATTTAGGTACAACTTTATCGAGGGCTGGGGTAAGTTTGACACACAGGGAAGAGTTTGAAGACAAGACAGAAATATCCTATTATAAAGATAAACGAATTGTATTTTTGCATGCATGTTTGTAAACTCAAAAACTATTGGTCGGGCTTTAATATTTTTTTCACCATCAGAATGCTACGTTATCTCTAAGTACAGAAGCTAAACTATACTTTATTTCGGAATTCCCACGGAATGGAAAAAATCGTATGTAACACCACGTGGTACAAATAGTTTTAAAATAAAATATGTACCAGTAGTTTATATGTATTGTAAAATGCAAACGAAAAGGCATTTGACAATGCCGTACATAATAAGAGAAGCATTAGGTATGACTTAAATCACTTTCAAACTTTCTTTCAATGAAATTCGCTCGAACTTTACGATTTAATCTACTTACATAAAGATTTAAACGAGTAGGTAACATCGTAGAGTGTGATTTCAATTGTCTTTTTTTTAATAGATCACAACGAGCTATCTGGAAAACAAGTAAATATTTGAGACTCGTATTCGAATACTTGATACTCGAAACCATGTAACAAGGAAAGTGATGAGTATGAATGTGGAAGGATACAAGGGAAGAGGGAGACCAAAGAAGGTATGGATGGACTGGGTGAAAAATGATATGTGCGTGAAAGGTGTAACTGCAGAGATGACGAATGATAGAGATGAATGGCGAAAAGAAACGTGTTGCGCCGACCCCACCTAGTGTGGGATAAGGGCAGGAAAATGATGATGATTCGAATACTTGATTTCCATCGGACTGCTGAATTTATGACATTTAAGTTTATTCTTGTATTTGTAATTCATGAACCCTTTGAAATAGCGACCCGACCCGGCCTCGCGCGATTGCATTGCTAATACTGTACTAAGTGTTGCCCAACAATATTGTGCATATCGCCTATGTCGAGCAGTGGACAGATATGGGCTGAAGAGGATGATGACGATGATGACTGTGCATGTATTAGGCATATAAATTATAAACCTTCTAAAACGGCTAAAGAAAACCGCAACAAAATCCGAAACCTAGTTTAAAAGATCTTAGCATACATAGAGACAGGCAGCGGGAGGCGACTTTGTTTTATCATCATGTCAGCCCACTGACGTCCACTGCTGGATATAGGCCTCCCCCAAGGCGCGCCACGACGATCGGTCTTGTGCCTTCCTCCGCCAATGTAGACCTCCAACAAGGTGGTCCGACTTTGTTTTATACTATGTAATAATGATTATAACTTGTTGTTCCAATAGTTACTGTGTTACTGATATACATAAAGCAGAGCCCCAAATAATATAGTACTGAAAACATCAAGCTTTGGTACAAGGTAATACCTATTTTCTAAGTAGATTTCCAGCCATCGCCTACATTACTATAAAGTAAACAATTAAAAACCCGTAATCGATTGAGCGGACGACGATGTTGTTCGTGAATACTTTTTCTGTTACGATTCCAGTGGTAGCAGACATTTCGATTACCACGAGTGGATGGTTAACCCTTCCGTTGGAGCGGAAAACTGATGTCGAGTGTCGGGAATGAATTGTTTGCGGCAGGTGGCATGCAGCTGTCCATGGGCCGGCAGCGGGTTAGGGAAAATTTGGAAAACGAGTTTTTCCGGAAATAAGCATTTGGTTGTAGAACAAGTCTACCCAAATTGAACAGATCATCTATATAAAAAATTCAAAGCTCTGACTGATTCATTCATCTTCGAAATTCTTGATCATCCCTAAAATGCTGAAATTTTGCACAGGAGTTCTTTTTTTGATATTTATGTAAGGATTTTTCAAAATTCATTATCTAAGTTAGAAAATAGGGGGTTAGAAGTTAATATCAGCAAAACATAAATTATGAATTTGGTTCTAAAACTTCGGGGTACAATTTTTGAACAGAAATTAATACTGAAATTCACTGAAGTCCACAAAACATAAAGCAAATTACATCGTCTGTGACTCGCAGTTTTTACCGTTCCCGTGTGAAATTCTCACTAAAGTATATGTGTTATTCCCATGTATACCTACTATTATTGTAAAATAATTATTAAAATTTCACTGAAAACCGTTCAGTAGTTTTTGTGTGAAAGAGTAATTAACATACAAACTTTCGCGATTATAATACACTCATGAGAAAATATTCCGTATCATAATATATAAAACTTCAATAAGTTATGCAGTTCTGAAAGGATCAATATTTAATACCAGACAACAATCAACAACGTCAATAAAATAAAATAGCTAAACTGAACTGACTAGTATTGTTGTCTAACGATACTACGGACTACATGCACAAAAAGGATGACGTCACTGTCCCGTTCCGTAAGCGAGAGGACAGCTGAAATATTTGACGTTGTCTCCTCAAACTACCGTTCCGGTATAAGGACTTTACAGACAGCCATTTTATAAAACAGTTTCTTTTTACTCAGCTAGATTTCCCCGATTGTCATTATTGTCCTTGTATGTAATATCTTAGTATACAATAAAGTGTTAATTCATTCATTCATTCATTCATCATACAAAAGAGCGAGCCAGAAGACGAACGATCATAGAATAAAGTAGTTGCATCCCTTTCGTTTCCTCCGTATCTTTGACAGATATATATATGTTTAGATAACTCCTCATTTTTGGGCACGAATGTATTAGTAGGATTTCTCCCAGAACGAGTTAATACAAAATTACCCTAATTTTCTTTCCCTCTTTAAGATGCTCTTTACTGATAAGAATATTTTCTATACTGGTACTAAAAAAAACATATGTTATGTACATGCAGTAACATCATTGTTCCATTTCAACGAATGCCAGTTTAACAAGCTTCGACCACCAAACCAACTGCTATGCACCTGCTGTGATCACACACGTCACGTTCTATAGCTTCCTGTATACTCTTTTAATCATTAATATCTTTATAAACACATTAATAACGAAATACATTTATTATGAACTTATTAGTGGAGCCTTTCTTCTATTGTGGACCTTTTTATTCCTGAATATGTAGGTACAATTAAAATATCATAATACTTTTTGATAGTCATGAGATGTAAGATTGATTGACCTTTTTATACTTTAGGTTGGCGAGTATGTCCTACTAATATTATAAACCCGAAAGTTTGAATGGATTTTTGTTACTCTTTCACGTAAAAACTACTAAACTGATTTCAATTAAACTAACTAGATGAACTGCGGGTAACAGCGCCGGGATATGTACATACATCTAGTGTGAAAAATCTTACAGTACCTACTAGAGGTAAACACCTTCAAATCCATCATATTATAAAATATCAGTACATTGTATAAAACAAAGTGGCCACCCGCTGTCTGATCTTTAAAACTACGCCACGGATTTTGATATGTAGTTTTCTTTATTAGATGAGTGATATATGAGAGGTTTATATGAACAATATCAGACAAACAGTGTTTACAATTTTAGAATTTGCCCGATCAGCTAGTCGTTTATAAAATTCACACCGCATTTATTTAAACTAATTTCAGTGTGGGTGTGTCCTATGTAACGACCCGCAGAGTGACTCAGTCGTTAGGAAGTGATGATGGGATGTCCAGGAATCCGCGTGAAAAAAATAAATTGTTTACCACCGTTTTCGTCCGCCGTCGCCGTCACTTCGAACTAAACCGCTGCATCCCGAAAATGGACGGTTTAAAAAGAAATAATTTAAAAAATACGCTAAAAAGAATTACGCTGAGAGTCTATTACTCTTATAGCATGTCATCGATGGTTCATTAAAATACCATGACTTAACACAAACACTTGGCCGGACTTCATTGATAGGCTTCGACGTAGGTTGGACTTAATAAAAACGCCATGAGTCGTGTCCACTCGACACTCGTCCTTACGGTCAATGCATTTGAGGCTATTTTTAGATAACACGAGCGGTATACATCTGGACTTTTTTGAAAAAGATCGTTTACAATGGCGTTTCATTCCATGGAATCCATTGATAAAATGTAATGCTACTGGTGTTACAAGAGGATCTCACGAGCGTCGAGAAACCCAATTAAGTAAGAAAATATGTAGGGAAATTCCAATACTAAAATTGAAAGTTGAATAAAAATAAATATTTTTGTTTTTTTTTTTCAATTTTCTACCGGAACTACCGCGCCAAAGCGCAGTTTCAAACATATTACGAAACATCTGTTACAATAGGTACCAGTTCCAGAATTTAAATGGGGATGCACATTTTCGGAATATACTTTCAACTAACTCCGCTCAACTGTAAGGGACAACTTTGTATTATTGGACATTTAAACGCGTTTTGTTGTGCACATTTAAATTTCAAAGCGGAAATGTTTTTCCTGAAAAGGTGAGGGTGATATTTCCGTTATTTCTTTGTCTAACCGTATGTATAGTTAACGTAGCGGATTGCCAGAACATGTTATATTTAAATGTTACGACTGAACTTGTACCTATACCTATAAGCAGTGAGATAAGAATAAAATAATATTTTCAATAGAAAAAACACTAACTTTACAAAAACAATATTCCTACGACATTCCACAAAGCTGGAAGCCATATTGCGCAAGGTCAAACGATAAAAATAGAAAAATAAAGAGCAGGTGGCATTGTGATCGACTTTTCTTTTTTTTTCCGAAATAAACGAGTGAGGGGAAAAAAAAGAAAGCGACTCAACCGTTCATTTCCATAGTTATCTTAGGAGCGTGAGAAACTGGCTAATCTTCTAACTTTACCCAAATAATAAGGGACAAAAAAAACTGTAAAACGAAAAATTTACAGTTAAGATTTATTGTGCCGTGAAAATTACTAAGTCAATGCGAAATTAAATGGTTTGACAGCTCACTGTGCGGTCGAATTATTCGGAATAAATTAATTAAGTAATTCTGTGATAGTTCTTGCAACTGGCGGCGTGGCAATCGCGATTTTGTAGTTGCATTGATCCGTTATTGTGCTACTCGGAAGCACTTACATTATTTACTCAAATCGTTTGTGAATATTTTTATGTTTATTTTTTTTGTCAAAGTTTTGTCTTGCAGTCACGCGAAATTACTGAATTGGACTTTTTTGATGAGCTCTTACAAATTCTAATTTGCTGTCTTTCAAATACTTGTTTTCAGTTTTTTTTTAAGTCAAAAAAGGAATTAATTCTCCTGGAATTGCTTTTCTAATTCGTTTCAGACAACAATTAAATAAAATTAAGCTTATAGGCTACTATATTATATGATGTATATAATTATTATAAGAAAAGTGTCACAACTTATTATTACTCTGTTGGTATTATAAAGGCTTATTACCTATAATAGTGTAAAAATACTTATAAAATTTAGTTAGTGTTATGTGTGTACGTCGCTTATGACATTCTATTATATTTAAGACATTTTTTTTAATTATGTTTTATCTTAACATTCATGAGATGAGCTTTGGATAAATAGCATTTACTGCTTAGAAATTACGGTTAACTGATAAATAACTAACCAACATGTCAAAGTCGATGCTGACTGTAATCTTTACCAACTCCTCCAGGAAACGGTCGTAAAGTAGACATATGTATTTATATTTTTCAGGTAACCGTCCATTACCGTTCTCTATCGTGAGAGCTCTCACATTTTTTTGTATGGCAAGTTTTTCATAAAGAAATTTTCCTTCACCGCAGAAGTAGTAGTTAAATAAATAGGCTAACATTTGATACATGCTTAATATAGTCAGGACTCGACCCCAAAACATTCAAATTTCAAACCGAGTCAATCAACCACTAGGTATTTAAACGGCTTCTTCATTGGACGCATGTCCTCACTTTGAACCTTTAAAGACCATGATCCGTGAAAGTCATACGTACATAATAATAATGATTTCCTGTTATCTCAAATATTACACAGGTATATAAGCTAACATATGGTCAATAAAAGTGTCACTTTCTTTGAAGAAGAAAAATAATAAGTTAGGTTATTATTTATATACACTACTATTTAATACATATTACGAAAACATCTGAAACGTTTTGAAGCGATATTTGAAAACTCGTATACAGTATAAAACGCATACAAGCTAAAAATTGCGGTGTTAAAAAGAGACAACGATACTACGGTCGGTTCATTCCAAAACCAAGTGGGCCGGCTTTCCGGCGTCGCCCCTCCACCGCGATCCAGCCGCCACCGCCGCTGCGCCCGCGCAACTCTTTAGTGGATTTCATTAAGAAAACCCCTGAGTATATCCTGGCTTATGACTTTTAATTTCATTTCGTAAAGTAGTATAAAGTGCATTTTGATTTATATACTTGGTCGGGTATTTTATAGCTTTTTCGGAGTGACCGAAAGTTATAATATCTTACTGATGTGTTCGCGGCGTAAGCTCATTCAGTTAGAAGCTTACGGGAACAACAACGGCTGGAATTTCAAACACGACAATCCTGCTTCGCTACAGCTGGGTGTGCTCGACGATTTCATGCATTCCCCGTAGTGCTGCGCGCGCGCACACAGGCGAGCCACTCCGACGCACACAGAGACCGGGGCATGGAACCTCCTCGTCCGGCGCACGCACACAGCCAACCGGCCGACTGTACAGACACGGGCACTCTCAGTCAGCCACACAGCCTCCGTCACTGCACTCACGCGCACAAAAAAAAAGATAACGCGATCTATCGATCTTTTTTCAAATAGGAAAACGCGATCCACGGCTATAGTCGGATAAGATTGATCCGAACGACCAAACGCGTCGCATAATCACAATAATTTATTTTATATCGATCACAATATTTATGACAGCGCAATTAATTTGAGTTGTCATTTTAATTATGCTAATACAAAACGGGTGATAATCAATTTGAATTATGTGTTCCGATCTATCTAGTTTTAATATAATGTAAATAGAATATTGTAGGCGGTTTTTATGGTGTTGTTTTAGTATATTTTTTGTTTTTTTTCGTTAGATTTTTTCGGCGGGTTACTATGGTTTTTGTGTCGTCGTTAAAGTGACTGTTTTAGTGGTCTGTTATCTGATGGCTGTGACCCCCTCGTCGTGATATACCATTATGGAGAGACACCAGAATGGTATGGATGTGTGGGTAGGTAAGGGCATTAAATTATTTATTACTTTAATTACCTATGTACATTTAAGAGCACTTTTTCTGGAATATTTCCACATAATATTACCTATAAGTAGTCCGACTTATTTTTTGGAAAAAAATCAGACAATTTTTTTATGTAATTATGGATATTATTTTGGTGTTATTTATTGACTATTTGAACATATTCGTCTGCTTTATAAAATAAAATCTTAGAACAAGACATCGACAGTAAATCAATAAACTAAAAATATAAGCATTGTTTCAAAGTTTCAAAGTAGGGCAAATTTCTCTTATAATTTTATGTACCCCGAAAGTATTATTTTCTTCATAAAACTATAATGTAGAGCACTTAAAAAAGCCTTCATGTTAATGAAAATCTGCAATGTAAAAATATTTTAAGTAACATTTAATCAGGATTAGAAAAAAACTCACAAAAACTTTCTTGCATTGTTTTGGTACGAGTTTCTATGATCATTATTAATGATATTACAATAAAAAAAATATTTACAATTTTCTTTAGTATATAACAGAAAATATCCAACCTTAACAGTGTTTCTCTTTTATTATAAAATTGCTATATTATGCATATTTATATAAACCTTCCTGTGGAATCACTCTACCTATTATAAATATTATAAAATCCTTTGCATAGTTTTAAAAATATAAGCATACATGTAGGGTCAGACAATCGGAAGTGACTTTCTATTAATATGGCGACAATTTCAAACATTGCCTACAATTAAATTGCCGCTTTTAATAACAGAGAACCAGACACGGACACTAATGTCCACATGTCATCAAGCATATTTAATCCATCATTTTAGAGGTCAGGACAATCGCCTTGAAGGTGATGTGCCAATCGTCATTATAGGGTTCACACACCTTTTAATAAGCAGGTTATATCACAATGATCCTAACAGTAAAAACGTCAGCGTAGGTACTCTTTTCACGGACAGGAAGACAACCGAAAGGACGTGTCCATAAAAGTGTACAAGATAATTTTAACCCGTTAGCTGCATAGTGATCAGTATAATTTTTCTCGAATTTTTTTTCTAGCCGTCCCATCTACAGATTTTTCATTCTAAATTATTGTCAAAGGTACAACTAATACGTATGAACGCAGTTTTGACTTTAGACCACTTTTAATTTTTTATTTTTTTTCCCATGATGCAGGCCACATAATTTAAGAAGGATAGGTTTTTATTCAGACAAAAAGAAATCGTGCAGTTAAGGGTTAAATAAAAAAGAACAGATTTCAACCTGTACTAGTCGCCCTTAGCTACATTTTTCAAAAAGTTTCCCTAGATTTATCTGGTCTGCCATCATCAAACCCTGATTTCTTTATCATGAAATCATCTTGGGAATACCTTTTATCCACCAAAAAAAAATATCATACAAATCGGTTCATAAACGACGAAGTTATCCGCGAATGAACATAAAGAAGCATACATAGCTACATAGGTCTCCACGATTGCGAGATATTTAGATGCGTCGGAACCCAAAGGTATATGTAACCTGGAGTTTTTCCTCACGTGTGTATATTAACCATTTAATTGGTGACGTTATTTCTGTCCGAAATACTCCTTTATTTAGATTTTTCATATACATATATTTCATTATAAGTAGGTATAATCTTAGTATGTAGGTCCCACCTGTCTTAAAAAACACGAAAGATCCTGTATATTAGAAAAATCTTCGAAATAAATAACATTCAACTACTAAGTATAAATTCCAAGATGAATTATGATTATTGTACAAGCAATCGTTGCTTTTCTACTTTCGTATTAGGTATTTCTTTAGTAAACATTATCTCTATCTTTCTCTCTAATGAATCCCGCAAACATCTCTGTGCATAATTTAGTATTCAGCCATCTGGCTATAATGACTTTCTTGAAGAAAGTTACAAAGTACGCCCTTCCCTCAAGTGACTTTGAGTGCGATGGCTTTACCCGCTTCAAAGTCTGCTCCCTCGAGAGTCCGCCTCTCAAAGATTTGTTCCTATCGGTTTAATATCAAAGTTCTACAAACGTCGAATACTGTCGGAAATAGTTATACAGGATGGAGCCTGCAACGAAAACTTTGTATAATTTGAAAGAACCGACTTCAACCAGTACTACCCGCCTGTCCATACATTTTATTAAAATTCCCTTCGATTTATCGGGTTTGATATTATCAAACTCTGATTTCGTTATCATGGGACCACCTTGGAAATATGAGGAGTTTTCTTTAAAAATCAAAATCATTTAATGATCGACTCCAAAGACGAAAGATCATAGAATATGGTAGTTGCATCTAAACTATCCTTGACACTCATTTTCTTTCTAACAAAAAAACATAAAAATCGGTTTATAAACGAAGGCATCATCCACAAACAAACACTCCTGCCGCACCACAACAAACAAATGGAAAGGCTCAAAATGCTCTCCACATAAAGTCATTTTTGCTCGTGACACAGGCCCCACCATACTATGTACATATGAATTAAACAAACAAATCTGGTTATATTATATTATCAAACAATAGATGTCTACTGCGTGTAAAAGGACCCCGGGAAATGGTTTTAGGAACGTTGTTAGGTCCGTCAATATGAACAACTTTGACTAACTATTAAAACATTTTTCATCTCCATATAATACATTCAATTTTTTGCCTCGTGAGATGACATTTAGTATGGGGATTGATTTTTTTTAATTTCCCCACATTTTTATCATAGTAAAAGTTGTTCATATTAACGAGCCCAACAACGTTTCTAAGACCATTACTCAGAGTCATTTTACCCTCTTTATATACATATGAAATAAACGAACAAATCTGGTTATATGACCAAACAAGGTAGATGGTACGTCTCTGTCAAGTGTTTGTCAAATTGTCCAATATTACTCTATAACACCCAAATAACCGTTAGGTATGTCATCTTTCTAACAATGTTTTTGATGAAAATACAGATTATCTTAATGTTCAAGATATAAGAATAGGGTGAAGAAAAACCGCGGGAAAAAAGCTAATTTCATAGCAACGATGCAATTTGCGTGACTGTTTGTTCGCGAACTCTCCTTATTTTAACAATGGAATTTGATGCGGTTTTCATCAGCATTTAGACTTTTTCTTGCGTTAATTGCCATAAATAAAATACAAATCTATTTACAGAAACTTGTTAAACAGACTTTTTGGTCTTATTTTCAATGACACATTTTTGTTTTAGGTTGTATTTGGACATTTTAAATTAGTTTCCTTAGATCATTCGTGGTGTCGCTTATGACATTTATAATATGTGGCTATATACGATCTAATTATCAGATATAAGTAGATACGAAATAGTTTAAAAACGTAATAATGACAGACAAGATCGAGAAATAGATAACTCACAATCTATACTAATATTATAAATGCGAAAGTAACCCTGTCTGTCTGTGTCGCTTTCACGCCAAAACTACTGAACCGATTTCAATGAAATTTGGTATACAGATAGTTGAGTGCCCGAAAAAAGATATAAGCTACTTTTTCTCCCTAAGCTGTAGGACGCGTTATAAATACGGTGTTATAGTTTGTATAAAATACTGAAACTACGCGAATGAAACCGTCCAGTTGCAAAAAGTTACGAAAAATCATAGTGACAATATTTTTACGGCCAATCACGTTTGATCCTCTATTGAAGAGAAACATAATTTTCGGAGACTGTATATCACCTATATGTCCTATCCCGTTTAACGGTCATCCAAGGAAGCAGTCTATCTGTTTCATAACAATTCGTCTATAACTAAAACATCAATAAGGTAGAGTTGTTATATTGTGACAAGTAAAAAACATACGTTTAGGTACTATGTATTACTAGGCCGAATGTAGACATATGTTTACGAGGTTCAATTATGTATATTTTATGTATTGTTCAAAGTCAAAAAGTATTTAGTTTATGTCCACTGAGTGACAGACAACAAAAAATAATAATTCTGATCATGCCTCAGGATACTCGTATAAAGAAAAAACATACCTAAATGAATAGCATCACCCCCCACGTTTATAAATGTTTAAATTAAATGTACACTATAGTTAATATGTATTTAAAGAAACGCGCAATGACATTGTGTTAAAAGTTTGTACCGGGTATCACGGCGCGAAATTAATCTAAGATAAGCTCAACTAAGGTGTGCTGAAAGCTTCACGTGACATCATCAGCCACATGACGTCCACTGCTGGACAAGGGCCTCTCCCAATGATATCCACGATAATGTGGGGGGAAATGTCAACAATCGCTACGCTTAGCAGGCGGTTTGGCGATCGCAGTGGTATTGTGGTTTAACTCACAGAGAGCGCTGCTGTCCGTCCTCTGGAGAGTTCCCTCGGTCACCTTCTACAAGACTTAAGTTAACTTAAGATTGGCTGGGGTGGTGAAACATGTATTCTATCCGCCGTCACCACACGGATAAAGACTGAAAGCTTATCTTTGATTAATTTCTCGCCGAAATACACGGTATAAACTTTTAATATACTATCGCTACTTTATAATAGGTTAATCCATACTCCCATCTCCAGGTCAAGGCAGAGTGAACCAGCTAGGCGGTCTGTTCATCAACGGGCGCCCGCTGCCGAACCACATAAGGCTTAAGATAGTGGAGATGGCTGCGGCTGGCGTCAGGCCCTGCGTCATCTCGCGCCAGCTCAGGGTCTCTCACGGATGCGTCTCCAAGATACTCAATAGATACCAGGTGATACTTATACAGATTAAATTTTCTTTTTGCATAAAGCTAAGTTGCAGAAAGGAGCTTTCAGTTTTAAATGGGCTTTAAACAACCAGAACACTGAAATCGAGCTAATAATGCTATGCTATTGGTCCGTTAAAATATAGAGTCCCTTTAAATTTAAAGATCCTTTCTGCAACTCCGATTTACACTGATGTAACCAACCATGTAAGGTAATATTAACCAGGTAATAGTAACCATGGTGTAACCAACATTCAAAAGACTTAGATGGCACAAGTAGACTTCTTTGTATTCTCGACGCCAGAGTAGTAATACCTACATATCGCTCGAACCAACAAAAAAGCTTACAACAAACGGACACGCCTCTCTTCTTTGGGCACTATCTCTGCATCGCCGGACAAAGCCCACTAGTACTGTCACGAGTAAGTCTATAGATATTTCTGCTCTGGTAGGGGCAATGGGAAGAGATAGCGCTTCGAGACAAGTCAGCACACCAGTCCTGTCCTGTCTGAGATAGAGTTCCGATTATCTATCCTTCTTTTAATAACCTTCTTCTCGACCTAGTGTTGGTATGCACTGATTTGTTGTTATATTGTTGCAAGTAAAAAATATACGTTTAGATAGTTAACCAGATTCTTGGCCGATGTACACCATTTCATTTACGGGGTTCATTCAACATTTATTTACACTATCTCTGCATCGCTGGACAAAGCCCACTAGTAGTGTCACGAGTAAGTCTATAGATATTGCTGCTCTGGTAGGGGCAATGGGAAGATATAGCGCCTCGAGACAAGTCAGCACACCTGTCCGCTAAGCATAAACACGAAGATCGAGATAGAATCCCGATTATCTATTCTTATTTTAATAACCACCTTCTCGATCTAATGTTGGTATGCACTGAGAGTTTTGTATCAATACATAGTACAAAACAAATCCGCCTCCCGCTCTCGGTTCCTATGTATGCTTACCCATATCTTTAAAAATACGCAACGGATTTTAATACAGTGATTCCAGAGGAAGGTTTATTTGTATCATACACACATATAATAGCCGGGAAACACTTTTAATAATCTATATTGGCAAAACAACGGATTTCGGGTCAGCTAGTTAGCTTGCATAAATGTACTGATATTCAACAACTACATAAATATGGGTTTATATCTTCTTATGCGTTTACTGTAAGAAGTATATTCGTAATAAGCAATTACGATCATTAAACGTATTAATTAATATTACTCAGAAACTATCTAGGACAAGGTTAAGGCGTGAAGTACTTTTTTAGTACTCAATTTTACGAGCCAATAAACAGTTTTTAATTTAACTTCATCAAGTTGCGATTCAAACGACAGAGTAATTGTAATGGCAGTAAATCTTAATTAGGAATAGTACGAAGCTTACAGACGAACACATGTGTGTTTTTTTTATATAAGTACTAGTTCCAAAGAAATTGCTTTCAGAAGAAAACACCGTACCTGGTATAATCGTCAGATACTTAAGACAGCCTTTTGTAACCTTACCATTGTCATTAGTGTCCTTATATGTAATATCTTAGTATACAATAAAGTGTTCATTCATTCATACTCTATCAATTCTGAACAAATTAGTTGTAATTGAAAATAAATTTATGAATTAGTGGTATGGACGTTAGTGTCTCAATGGTAACCTTGTAATTACATTTGTAATATCAAGGATCGTAAAATTCGAGTGAATTTAATTGAAGAAACTCGACAGCCATTTTATTATAAAATCATTTTGAGTTAATTATCAGCCAAATTCGGTTCTAAAAATCGTTAGCATTGATCTAAATGATTGGTAACATGTAGGTCCTATAAATACATATTATTACTCCATTACTAATAACAAGATCAACCAATTCTTCCCAAAGGATCAACGGTCTACGAATAACTTACGTGTGAAGATTTTGACAGATGCTTTTTAAAATTGGATTGATGATCCAAAAATGAATCCAGTGTGCAAGGATGAATTAATGTACTGTAATGATGTTGGTGACGAAATACGAATAATGTTAGGAGCACGTGGAAGATTTTATAGAGTAAAATGGAGCAAAAAAGGCACGGACAAATTTTATTTAATAAAAATGTAGTAATGAATTTACGTATAATAAAGGAACAAAGCAAAATCACACAAAAGATATTTTTTCAAAACTTAATTCATAGCAACTTTTAGATAACAAGAGTATGAGACATAGTCAAATTGAAAAAAAGAGTTTCTTTTTAAAAGTT
Source organism: Conopomorpha cramerella (assembly GCA_012932125.1). Taxonomy (NCBI): domain Eukaryota; kingdom Metazoa; phylum Arthropoda; class Insecta; order Lepidoptera; family Gracillariidae; genus Conopomorpha; species Conopomorpha cramerella. Next base: position 96,394 of record SJJU01000145.1, read on the forward strand.
AACAACAGAGCGAGTCCGAAGACTAGAATAAATTTTGTTGCATCTCTTTTGTTTACAACTATTACTACTACTAGTATTTCACAGATTGATTTTTTATAAAACTCCTCACTGTGATTAAAACATAATATATTTTTGGTATCATTACTGTCTATCTAAGCTCCAACCATCGTCTGAAAGAGACCTAGAAAAGAAAATCTTTATTGAAGTTTTTTCAATTAAGTTCCTATAAATAATTGTTGGAGATTCTTTAGTAACAGACTACTACGTTAAATATATTGGATGAAAATAAAAAAAAAACAAGAGACATACATATTTGAAACGGAGCTGACGGTTTCATGTGAATCAAATCATAATCAACATAAATATTAACTGATCGTAAACCTTCGATATAGATACTTTAAAAGCAAAATACGTAAAGTATATAAATTAAAATCGACTTACAACTTTATTACAGCACATACCGAATCCAGATACACAATATTGGAAATAAATGAACTAAGACTCGTGATTAATTGATAAAAAATAATGTTTACTTTTAAATAAGCATTAATGACAAAATGAATTAATTCTATACAATGATCTTCTTAGCTGTTACTAAACTTCATAAATCTTGGAACTATCTCAACGTGATTAATTCTTTTAATGGTAACCGAATATGGTGACAAATATAAATAATAATATAAAAGAATAATAAAAACGAGTTCTCCAAATTGTAATTCGATTTTAAACTTTCAGTAGACAAAAACACTTAAGAATTTTTATCACTTTAAAATTTCCGTTTACGCATTTTATCCACACTATACTTCACGCCTTTTAACCCCCAAGCGGGGTAGGTAGGAGCACTTCCTAAGCAAATGCCCACGGTCCACCTGCAAGCTTATTTAATCCAACGTGACGGGGTGAGCCCATCACCGTCCATTTTTACATATTAATATCTACAACTCAGATGTAGTTTTACACAGCTGTAAAATCTGCTGCTTCTTTACTTACCAAAATTAACAAATGTCAGTACTGAGTCAAAAACAGTTCCTAATGATAAAATATCACACTATCCCTTGAAGTATTAGACTAAAAATCGTATACAAATAGTCTCTGAGTTTTAAAATGTCTAATAAAGCAAAGTATACTCTAACTTGATTGCAGCAGAATATAGTATTGTGTGCACACAACGTTTGCTATGCATCTAGATATAGAATGTCTAACTAAAGCGGATTCGCTCACTCGCACCTGTTTCCTATTTATAAAGAGAAGCTCTCCATTTTACCTGACTGTATAAAATTGTTTTCTTATTCTACCCCGCATACGTCATAAAAGAAAGCTTAAGATAAAAATCGCCACTAATATTTCACACACTTTAATACAATTCAATGTGTTAGCTGAAGGTAGTACTTATAGGGTAAATCAGATAACCGAGACCCATTTTTGCAAACCCTACTTTTTTGTAAACAAATAGATTCTTATTCCTTCCGCATATAGTACATCAATCACTATACATCGGGCGCACATAGACATTAATATTGAGGTATAAGGCATAGGTAATATGAGGGTATCATTTACTTTTTATTTTATATTGCTGTCTATTTATTTATTTTTGTCGAATGAGTACAGTTCTTTTGGCGCATAATTGCAGAATATTCAATGCAATTTCTTGCCACTTCTGTATTCTAACTATTCGCCACTTCTGTATTTTTGTTAGATTTATGTGTTAATATGGAGCTTTATCAAAACCAGACGTGATATTATATTTCATGCCAAACTTTAGATCACGTGCCAATAGTAGCATTGTATATTGCGTACATCGACTTCGAACAAGATTTTATTTTGAAAGGTGCCGTTTATATTCTTTTTAAATAGTAACTAAGCATCAAAGCGGCAACTCTTGAGTGATGAGTACATACTACGAAATCAGTCAGACTATCTGGATTTTCTTGTAAAAGGTACCCTTTGTCTAAAATTTTATGAAATAGTTACTAAGTATCAAAGCAACAACCCTTGAATCGTCAACCTAACCCGTCAACGATCACACAGAACAGAACAATCACTATTGAGCTGTGTGCGTTGAGGCCTGAAGGCCCGACCCCATCGACACTGTCGGCCGACATTCGACAAAAGTCAATTGTTCAGCCAGCAGGAAGCGATTGGAAACGCCAACCGGAATACGGGCCAATGGTGTTTAAACTGAGGGAAAAGTTTACTTTGATGTTCGATATTTGATTTGTGACATATTAGAAGGCGAAGTAAATTGCTTTTGAACGATTATTATTTCGTGTTTTAACATTGAGTTATATATTTTTGTCATTGTACATACATATTAGGTAACTATTGGAACAAATAACGGTAATAAAATTTAGGGTTCTTGGCGACATTTAATTTTACTCTCTGTAGTTGCTGATATTATTTTATCTATCTCGGAATATGTTGAAAATATGAAATTTCAGTATCAAACCTACATATTGAAACATCTCATAATCGATATACAAGACCAACAAAACTATATACATTTTTGCTCCAATATTCTAATAAAATTAAATGCACTTTTGCAGGGTTGAACTTAGTTGATGAAAGTTTTTATGTAGCGAAGAATTCGTATGAGACCCCGGGAATCCCACCAATTTTGTGCTTTGAGTCGCTTGGTTCCAAATTACTTTAACAAACATTAAATTGACTACCTAGTTACCGGTAAACGTTGTTGCACAAAATAATTCTTATAATTTCTGTCTGTCCAGGAGACGGGTTCGATTCGTCCGGGCGTGATAGGAGGCTCCAAGCCCCGCGTGGCGACGCCGGAAGTCGAGTCCAGGATCGAGGATCTCAAGCGACAGAACCCTGGCATCTTCTCTTGGGAGATACGGGAGAAACTCATCAAGGTACGAAATATTAAAGAGCTGATTTGATGCTTTATGGAGCAAAAATATAATTGAAATTTCAAAATTATGTTTCTTTGATACTAATTTTAATAGGTACTCTGATGATGTGTCTATTGATGGTTCCAATAGGTATGGAAATTTCAACTATACGATGACCTGGAGCAGAAAATTTTGTTTCTTTCAAAGCATTACTAAAACGCATATATAAAAATAAAAAGTTAATAAATCCTGAAAAATATATAAATAAATGAACATTTCCAAACTTAAAAAAGTAACATTAAATTCGTATTAAATGAATTCATGAATCGTATTTCATCGAGATAGGTATTGTTCACATGAAACAAAAGAAAGATTAAGAAATATAGCATACTGTAGATTCACTACCTATGAAGCCGCCCAAGAAATAAATTATACAATAAGTTCATATTTTTTATATATACCTCTATGTCATATTTTTCTGTAGATTTTAATAGACGAAATATAAAAGTTGCATTGCGTTGTATACCAGTAAAGTATAATAAGTACATAAAACGTGCATTATCAAAGACCCACACAGTTCAGCAACAAAATTTAGTACAATCGTGCACCAAAAGTTTTGAAGTTTGTAGCAAAAAAAAAACTTACAAATTCATAAACGACCTTCATAGATCGAGATTTTCGCAACATAATAGAACAAAAAGAAAATGGAAACCTTAAGACAATGGCCCGGGTGTTCATTGAAATATAACCATTAGGTTTTTAGGCAACGAACGGATTTTGTAACGTTCGCCAGTTGACAATGAATAAATAGGTAGATTTACCTTTCATAAAATGACAATATTTTATGATAATAACTTTTGAATTACCTTGAATTCTGATTTCTTTCTCATTTCTTGATTATTGGTGTTTTTATGCAATTATATTTAAAGGCTTATCGCCTTGAATTCAGCTGAGAATAATTTCCAGTAGCCCTGAATCTACGCCTACGTATAGGAGAAGCGAAATAACAAACTAATGATATTATTTCTCAATTACTATTTTACTTTTAGCTGTTTCTGAATTGCTTCCGCCGAATTTGGAAGTGATTGCTTAAACGTATTGATTGTGGAATTTGGTGTGACAGGGCCTTAGCAAGTAGAGAACGATTGTCTTTGCTTACCCTTAGACATTATTTATTAACACATTCATGACACATGCTCTGAAAGAAAACTACTTAGTAATTGTAGTAAACTTAGTAAAAACCATCAGGCTCTGAAAAAGAGTCCCATTGGTACACGTCCAGTAGCCGGACTCGAACCCGGGACCTCCCGGTTACAAGTATCCGACCAACTGGACCACAGCCACTGTCTTAATCTAGATAATAAAAATAGATAAAATAATTATCATAACTTTTTCAACATCTGCCAATAGAAGAGAACCTATTACAAACTAAGGAATCATGAGAAAATAGGGAAAGAGCAGCTCTTGCCCAAATTATGTTCCGTTACTGAAAAACAACCTATCTGCAAATTGAACCACAAAGCTCCTTTATTATCATCAGCTCTAAGACAAAATAACACCTCACTTAACCCTCGTGAGTACTAATTTACGAAGTATGTGTTCAACTGTTGCAGGAAGGCGTGGCCGATCCGCCCAGCATCTCGTCCATATCGCGGCTCCTTCGCGGCGGATCCCGCGAACTCGACGCCAAAAAGGACTACAGCATCAACGGTATTCTTGGAGGTAGGTTCCTAGGCAACTTGAAAATATGCAAATTTCTTCCCGGTTCCTCTGGCCAGCTAAATAAATATTTTTCGAATAGGGGACGTTTACGATTATTTTTCAAATCATACGTGACATTCAGCATGCTTTGTGTTATGCTACTTGTATATCTGTATGTAATGACTATGAAATAAATAATTCGATTTTGACTCAACTAACCCACATAAGAACATCGCAACCATAAAGTAAATGTTTATTGAAGAAACATATCTTACGAAAGAACCATAGAAAGGGGAGGTCGTTCGTTTCTTACTACTACTATATTATAAAATAAATCGTAGGCAAACCTTTGCCTACCTCGTTAACATGAACACCACCAACTAGCACAATATTGAACTTGGTGGGTTGTATTTATATTTTAATGGTAGGATATCGTGTGTGAAAATTTCGAAAATATAATTCACTAATTTTAGTAATTACTATCAGTCTCTAGAACGTTTTTGTGACGCATGAGAGCTGAATTATTTATAATCTCTTAACACCCATAGAACAGGGTATCCTAATTTGGGTACTGTGAATGTTTAATGTCCCGATATTACGTTTCATACAACATAAAATTATATTTAAAAATGTACCTACTTAATATTACGAAATCTGTTTTGTAGTACTAGCGACCCTCAAATACTAAAGTTCTTCCCAAGGGGATACCACTAACCCTCTTTGCAACATTACACTCGCTCTCATGAAAATTCTAATGCTGGTTATTTCGTAGCATCTGTGCGTATTCTCGAACGATATAAATCGATAGGTGGTATGTAGGTACTCGTCGAAATTTCCCCTGGCGATTGTTGACGAAAAGTAGTTTAATATTAATTTTGCTTTTGGGTTTTATTCACATTAACTTAAACGATGGTCAGATCTAATTAGATACGAGTATAAGCTTTTACATTCATTCATCACTGACTTATCAAAGCTTTGACCATAGAAAGAAAAAAAAATTGCATAAGGGTTCCTTTTATTATGTTTACGTGAGATAAGAAAGGATTTTTTAAATTCATTCCCGGGTAGGGTAGAAAGGGGGGTAAAAGTTAAGTTGAGAAAAACGGTAATTTGGGAGTTATGGTTTTAAAACTTTATGGTAGTATTTTTTAAGAGAAATCAATACTGAAACTGCGCGAATGAAATCACGAGGCGTCCGTTTGTATTAGTATAATTCTCTAGAAACTTATTGAACACACACATTTAGATTTTCTAATATGCAAAATTCTCATGTCGCGAATTTTGTTACGAACTACTCCAAAACGACTATACCGGTTTTTTTTTAATATTTTGGATGCATATCGAGTAGGTCTGATAAACGGTGCACATATGGTTTGAATAGTAGTCTAGTCCATAATTTCCTTTGTGCAATTTATGTAAACGTAAGCAGGAAAACAGTTGTAAAAAATGTGTACCTTTTTTTTTTTTAATCACTGTGAACAAGCGTTTGACCACCATCCTGTCTGATGTTATTATTAGTTGATGTTTGTTAGTTATTTTTATTATCGACAATTTTTTTGTAACAATCCCTTGTATGTATAATATTTTGTACATTTTGTAAGCTTTGTGTTTATTAATTTCTTATGTTCACAAAATATTTAATATCTACTCGCTGAATATTAATTAAAATCTTTATTACCTCGTAGGTTTCCATGTTTATTTTACTCGACTTCATTGAATTGAAAATGTTGCTTTTGCCGACAATTAAATATATGTAGACATAGAGATGTTTGTTTTATGCTCACTCGGTGTTTTCTTGTACAGTCAGCTCTAAGAAGACTAACGTACTTCGGCAACTGTTAGATGAAATAAAATTTACTTGCGTAATACAAGGAGCAGAATATATCATGTTTAAATCAGTGCAGTTTGTAGATAAATGAAATTATACAAAGCACAATCGATTAAACAAAAATCTTATACATAAAAATATGAAACTGGAAAAGATACAATTATGCAACATCAGATAAGTATAGGTAGGTAAGTTTATCAACTGGCACGATTAGTACCCACAAAGTGCAGATTTTTCGCATTGTATAAACAATGGTAGTAAATATCCTTAATTTTCATACATTACATGTTTAAAATCTGAGGGCAGGAAAAGAGCTAAAACTATAGCTATTGCATATTTCGATGGAAAGGAAACAATAATGCTATTTGAGTACCTATTCGTTCTATCTGAACAATGACAACACAGAAACCCGCACTTCTTTTCACCTCGGCCAAAATATTAATAAACATCGGAATATTACTTCCGCCAATCCTCTTGTCCGTTTTACGGTCGGCACCTACACACGGCCAGTGTTAAATTGCGCAACGTCCCTTTAAAAAGTTTGTTTGTGACCTGTCAGGTCTTTCTCACGCGGCGCGTTCATAAAATCAATTTCCGCACACAAATCTTGCGTGTTCATTGTGCGTTTGATATATATTTGCGGGGATTTCGCTCGGGGCGGCACATCGGCAAGCCGCCTGTGGGGCGCGTTGGGCCCGTCAAAGGCGAGCTCGGCCTTTGCGGCTGCGACGCCGCCAAAAGAATCCGCGCCCGCCTGCCGCGACTCAAGAACTCCTCTATATATGTGCTGAAATGGACCACAATTGACGTAACATGTTTTGGTTGTGACACTATGGCATTGTACTCTATCTAATTGTCCATTGAAGTGACGGCTTTGTGCGATACCTGTCGCATGGGATTTCGATTCACGCGCGTTTGTTGTTGGACGCCGACCGCTTTAGATGTTTGCCGATGATTTCACTTGTCGCATATTTGAATTCCCTTTGGTGCTTACATAGTTCAGTAGATTCAAACATTGATCTTAATAGATCAAATTCTTTCAAAATAGCCATACACAATTGTACCTATTTGATTCTACCTTCGTAATGTCATTTGCAAATGCTTGTAGAGCATCTAGATAGAGCCATACACGCTTTCTAACATCAAGGCAAAGTGTGTGGCCGGGCGATAAAATCTCGCATTTGTTTAATAACATACGCCATTAGTATCAAGTTGTAATGTGGTCGGCGCGCGGCGGTGGCGGGTGGTGTGACCCAAACATTAGTGCCTTTCAAGACAATAGTTACAAATGTGGTGAATGCAATGTAGCGGCGGCGGAACAAACCGCGGGCTATTTATTTAACTGACTACGAACGAACGGAGGGATTCTCCTAACAATAAAAAAAAATGTCTGGTTGTATTTTCTTGCAAATTGTAGTCACTGTTGGAATTTTTAGAAGTTAAATATGAAAAGTACAAATGTAGCGAATTAATAATCGACGTAAAATGAAAGCTAAATGGAAATACAATCATGTGGCAATTGGCTACCTCTTCGCCCTCATACAGGCGTAAGTAATGCTCAGCCATACCCTTGCGTTTGTATCTTAGTACACGTACTCCACTCGGTTAGAAGAACAAAGAAGGACGCATGTTAACAAAAAAAAACACTTTACGCCTTTTAATTCCAACGCGGGGTAAGAAACCACAGTTCACCAAGCGTATTTAGCTCAACGTGATAGTGGGTGAGCCCATCGCCGATTCGCCGCTATAGGGCTCAGAAACCTTGTGGTGGCGGGTTTCATACCGTATAAGCGTTGCGTTGCGTACATAAGCTCCAAAAAATAGTCCCATTGGTATTCGCCCTGCAGCCGATCGAACCCGCGATCGCGTAGAAACAAACAATGTACAAAAAATAGTGCACTTCTGCTGAAGTTAAATAGGCTCAGTCCCGCAGCGCTGATTTTCGGCCAGTGCCAGAAGTGTTGAAAGTCAATACAAAATAATAGAATTGAGTTTAGGTACTTGTATACAAATATTTTGTATACAAATTTATCAATTGGCAAGAACTTCTCGTGCCGTTTATTCTTAGTATGTCAAATATGTAATAACCAGTTTCAGTAGATCTGTAACCTTCGCTTCGTTTATTGATAAGGGGGTTAATCTATTAACAATTAGAGGACCTAACGCGCACCGTCATCAAACAAAACAAGAAAACACAAAAGCACACGCCCATTAGCATGGTAACGGTGCTCTCTCACGAAGGAGTTAGAAATACCAAGCATCAGTAACAGTTTGTCTCACATGCCTCTCCACTATTATTCAATTAAGGCCCGCCCAAGCAGACGCCTCGTCGCCCGGAAGTAAATACACCGGCGATAGACCAAAGCATGCCGACGCGACACGACAACTGACATGTGAATGGGCCCTTAACAATCAAACAAGCAGAGACAGGCATTTTTCAACACTTTGCGGTGATTTCGTGTTATTGTTTAGGTGATTTATTGACCTCAAAGGTCACACTTTGTTGTAAGAGCGTCGACGGTTCTCTCGAGTTAGTTTCGTGGGATTCTTCGCGTGATTGCATGTAAAGGGCACAAATTGGGTTATGATTAATCAGACCATATGGCAAACCAAACCTATAATACACATTATGAACGCATGGTGTGCGGGTCAACGTCGTTCTGTCAGATACAGGTATATAGATAAATAAGAAATGATTAGCCAGAAATATAATATTCTCATGCTTAGGAAATATTTGAAAAAAATTAAGTGCATGAAAATTTCGCGTAGTAAAATACATTTCGGAAAAATAGGAATAGGTACCAACACCGTAACGGAATTTTATGCACAAACTCCCTTACCAATAAACGCGTTGTCCCTTATACAACGGTTATTACAGGTCTACTTGAACTGGTTATTCCGTATTTGACATACAACTGACAAGTTAATTGAGCTTTGTGTATATTCGAAATAGCAATTCCGCCATTATTAGTAAGGCCCTAAGCGTCGTATTTATATAACGTTAGCTAAATATTTGACGCAGTTATGGCAACTGCTGGTCTGCATACTCTGCCCTACAGTTTATCCACATTTAGCGTACATTTGGCCGCTAGCAGTGCACTAGCGCTGTTCTATCTTTATGAATAACACTGTATATGTATATGGATTTGAGATTCAATAAGAACATATAAATTGAGTAATTGTTTCGAGAATACTTTAATTTATACTCGTATTAACTGTGTCGCCGGGTGTTATCCGATGTCTGCAAGTAATTCGGTTGCGATTTCCACATTAATATACGCAATATAGCTAATCCAAGTAACAGTCTAAATCCCCATATTATCATCAAATGACATGATTTCCAGTGTTGAACGAGGACCTCCCCCCATGATTTTCATTATCATTAGGGGAGAAAACGCCAATTATCGCCACGCTTTGCAGGCGGGTTGGCAATCGCAGTGGTGTTATGATAACAGAGAGCGCTGCAACCCTTCCTCTGGAGGGTTCCCTCGGTCGCCTCTTACGACCCCCACGCCGGGAAATGTTGAGCTAGGGTGCTGACACATTTATTCTGTTCGTCGTCACCACACGGCTTCTCCCCCCACAATCCCCACAAGCTTCGTCAAAACCCGGTCATTATTTTTCCGTGCCAAATTAACATCACATATTTCACATAATAAATATCACACACTTTCGTATTTATAATCTTAAATGTAGTGGGATTATTTTACAAACTGTCAAAGCGAACCGGTGCACCGGATGTGGATGTTCCCACTGTTAATAATATTGTGGTACAATAAAGTTGAACTTCGTTACTTTATCGTTATTTTACGTCCCAAACCAGACAATATTTTATATAACTGATATTATTCATAAGAATATCTTAAATTTCATTAGATTCCTAAACGCTACAAAAGAAATAACTTCAAAAAGCTTTTGAAAACAATCAAATTTAATTCTTGGCCTAGCTATAAACTGACAAACTCTAAACTGTACAGAAAGTCATCAAAACAAACCGCAATCATTTATCTGACGTTTCCAATACAAACGGAACGATCCAACAAATTCCCTTTAAATTGGTGTTAGCTGAGCGCTAATCCCCTGACATCTGTTTGGCGCAAAGCGGTCGTTGAAACAAAGGCCCGCCAGCCGGCTTAATGAGCCCAGATTATGAAGGTGTTAAACCCAACAGTCGGCCTCTTTTGACACGAATTATGACTTTTGTGCATTCGCCGCTCTCCGCCTTTCTCAGCGCACATTTCGGCGCTCAGGACGCCCTCTCGCAGCATCCACTCTTCGCCTTCGTATACGATTTATAAAACTTTTGCATAGGTTTGCTGATGCGTCCAGCACACTGTCCGAATATCGGCCGTTGCACAACGCAATAGAGGCCGTATTCCATCGCACTCACAATAAACCTTAATGTTCCGTTCCGAGATACTAAAACTCATTTAATCTCATACGTTATGATCAACGCAGGCTGAAGGCAAAAAAAGACACAATATAAATCTATCTGTGTCCCGTGGCCGGTCCGGAATTTGAGAAATGTAAATCATTTTATTACAATACGTTGTTTTTTATTCGGTGTCGCAGCTTTGTGGTTTTGTATTGAACCACGGCGGGTTTTTTAGCGGTTCCGACACGCGGGCAAGTTATGGGGTGGTTCCGTTGCTGTTTGATTAGATTTAGGAAGTTTGTCTAATCTTTGATGGTAAAAAAGTGCATTGTGACAGACACAGCTGGAGGTCCTGTTGTTGCAAAGTAGTTACTAAATTTATGATTTGGTTTTGCAGTGATACCTTTTCCAAACGCATTTAGGTTTACAAGTAGAAAATTCTTTCCATATAGAAGAATTTCAATAAAAAAACATTTTTTTCCATAAACAGTTTTATACCCAGTAATACAACAGCACAACATTTAATTGCGCGTCGAGCGTGTGAAACGCATCCGCACCGCCTGAAAAAGATTACATTTCCAACTTTTACGACGCGAGAGTGTGAAAAAAAAAGCGTAACCAAAAGTATAAAAATTGTACATCGTAAAAGCGCCTTATCCACTCTGGGAGGGAGACATTAAAATTTGCGTTTTCATTATGAGCCGTAAATCTAGTGCGACGCCCAAATACCCAAATATTGAATGGTGGCAAAATGTCACCAAAAGTGGCAAAGGTGCCGACAAAGGCACCGCCTCGCTGGGTGATCCCGGCCTTCTATCGGGGCAACGTCACCGCACATATTACAGCCCTTCATTTTTTCATTTCATTCAATTTTGACTTGTACCAAAAGGCTATTAATATAAGCCGAATGCTTACACCGTGTTTGGGAGGCTTTGCCCGTTCATTGTTGTGCGTCAGTTTTTTAATGCGTTTCCGTAGGTGATCGCTACCGATTTGTGTGCGATCGCCGACTGACGTTTTGTGATTTCGATTCGAGAAAAAAGTGACACGGGATTTTCGTAATAAAAAAGTGAGCTTATAAATTGACGCGTGTTCTGCACTCGGCAAAAAAAAAATGTTATTAAGTTTATTGTTGTAAAATATTAAATATCTTCCTCGCTTTTTGTTTAACGTGGCTCCTTTTTCTGTACGGATTCTTGTGCAGTTACCGAAACTTCTTTTTTTCGTTGTTGCACCCAACTGTATCGTAATTAATCATAATAAACAGAAGTGTACCGTTATAATGACGCTGATAATTCAGCATGACAGGGAAATATTTCTGTGCCTGATGGTGTTCCTTTTACAGTCAAAACTTGAACTTACTTCTTTAAGATAAAACTGTAGAACATACATATATACCCACATAAACTCACGGCCATAACGAGTTTGACAGAAAAAACCAATAGGTACTCTTGCAATGGCTTAAAAAGTACTTTTCTAAAATCAAATTAAATTTTACGAGTATTTCCTTTTTAAACACTTTTTTATTGTTTTTCTGATATCAGAGTTTCAGAACAATCTTCCTAATTACAAAATATATTATTCAACGTCCTGCCTTGCTTTTTATCAGTACGGCAGAACAAATAGATAGAACTAAAGAAATTGTAACATTCGAGTGCGCAAGCGAACTTTTCGACTTTAGTTGCTGAAACTGACATCTAAGATCATAATTTCCCACTTCCAGGTCACGCTTCAGACTCTTCCGACGTGGAGTCCGAGCCAGGTCTAACGTTGAAGAGAAAGCAGCGGCGCTCCCGCACCACCTTCACCGGTGAGCAGCTGGACGCCCTGGAGCGGGCCTTCCACCGCACCCAGTACCCGGACGTCTACACCAGGGAGGAGCTGGCGCAGCAGACTGGCCTTACTGAGGCCAGGATACAGGTATTACATACGTTCGATAGCCGGCGTCTACATTGTTAGGTTTATCCTAACTGAACGTAACTAAAAGACTTGTCTAAAAACTTGACTAAATGCTAAATAAAATAGTTATAATAGGTTTACCTACAAATGGTTTTGTTAAACATAACCTAACTAAACTAAACGACTTGTCCAAGGTTTCTCAAAATGGGGTTTGCGAACGCCTAGGGGTTCCTTTAGACGGTAGGGGGTTCGCGGAAAGATTTACGAAATGGTGGCTGGTTGGCTGTCAAGAGTTAGCTTTTCATAATGAAACGCGCACTTGGTTACTAAATCAGAATTGAGAATAAAGCTGTTTAAAAATACTCTTCAAATTGACTCATTGAAACAGGTCCATTAGCCCACCAATTCTATTAAAATATTTTTTTATCTTTTGAAGCTTACTGTATTTTTAGGGTTCCGTACCTCAAAAGGAAAAAACGGAACCCTTATAGGATCACTTTGTTGTCCGTCTGTCTGTCTGTCAAAACCCTTTATCTCAAGAACGCGTGGACGTGTCAAGCTGAAATTCACATGAAATACTCAGGTCTATGGTCCCTTTAAGCTGTGAAAATAACAAACTTCTAAGTTAACGCGATCAAATGATACAGCAGTTTATACCGACACCTAGACGAATTTCCGTCACACGCTAGGGTATCAAAACCTACAGGGAACTTCCCGTGAACTCAGAATCTTGAAATTCGGCACGTAGCAACGTTATATAGTACAGATAAAGGAAAAATTGCGAAAATGATAAATTATAAACCGCTACGTTTGTACGGCGGAACCCTCGGTGCGCGAGTCCGACTCGCACTTGGCCGGTTTTATTTAACTCTATTTGAAATTGAAAACCATATTTTCTTCTACGTTTATTTCATCTTATTTGGGGTTACGGGTTCGCGATCGTTTTAGAACTTATACTAGGATACTTGGGGTAATATATTTGAGTAACCCTGGAGTAGTCGATCAACGTGACGAGTCAATCCCTATCAGAATAACTTGCGCTCTAGGAGGACGGTCGCGAGTTCGATTCCCACCGCCGCCGTATGAACCTCACACTGTGATCTAGGTATCCTGTACTATGGTGGTAGATAGGAGCTAATATTAATACGTAAGGCATTCGCGTCACGCCTGTTTGACGGGCCCGTGGGTGTAGTGGTCGACATGACTGCCTCTATTCCATATGGTTGTGGAATCGATTCCCACCGCTGACAGGTACTTAGGAGATAAGCATTTAAGTACTTGTCGGATGTGTCTCTGGGTATTTTATTTATATAAGTTTGTATATAAAAGAAAAAAAATATGTAAGTATATTTCGTTGTTTGAATTCCATCACACAAGCTAGCTTTAGCTACTTAGCATGGTATGAAGGCAATCTGGGTGTTGTTGTAATATATTTATTATTTAATTTATTGTTATTATAGGATAAAATTATAGGCTGGCAGAATTTATGAAGGTCTCTTTCTAAAGTTTAGACTAATAATAATAAGGGTTCGATTCCTGTACAAATCTATTTCTATGTATGTACATATAATAGGAAGCATGGTGGTGATAAAGTGGGTGGGAATATCCCGTTATATTATGTACACTACGGCGCTCTTATTGTGAATGAAAAATGAGGAAAACTACATGCCAAGGCAAAACAAGTGCCTCGACCATCGACCTAGAGGTCAATATCCCTTATAAAATATACTTCATGGTTTCAATTCCCAAAGAGGGGTAGGTAGAGACACGTGCTAAGCAAATTTCCACGGTTCACGAAGCGTGTTTAACCTTTACCGAAGGTTCACGAAGTGTGTTTTTTTGATGCACTACATCAGTATAATTTTCCGTTCGTTTTTTTTTTTTCTAGCCGTCCCATCTACAGATTTTTCATTCTAAATTATTGTCAAAGTTACAACTAATACGTATGAACGCAGTTTTGACTTTAGACCACTTTCAATCATATATTTTTTTTTCATGATGCAGGCCACATAATTTAAGAAGCATAGGTTTTTATTCAGACAAAAAAACACATGCAGTTAAGGGTTAATATCCCATTTGTTAATTTTCTAATAGGACTGAAAAAGAAAAGAAAATATTGTCAAACTTATAAGATTTGTTCTAAAACGTTGGGATAAACTAATAAGAATCTAATTCGAATCGGATTGACTATGAAAGAGAGGGTAATGTTGTTCTAAAAATAGTATTTAAATTCTAAAAGGAAATGTATTTAGTTCGTAATAATTATGAGAACTTTATCACACTACAAGTGTTTGGTATATTTGTTATTTAGAGTTTAGACGAATAATAAAATACTAGAATTTAATTGATTTTGACTTTTATTACCGAGTAATAGAGTTTAAAATAACTTGTCAAACTTAGAGTACAGTGGGTGCTAAAGGGTTAACTGGAAAAGAACACTACTATCTCCACTAAACTGCAGTTGTACATACGTATTTAACCGTCACTTTAGACATAGACGTAGGAAGTAATACTGTTATATCCGCTGCCATGTTTCTTTTAAGAATACTACAACCTAACTGCCGCAACTAGCCGCTCCCATTCTTATGCGAAATAAGGTTATGTATCTGTACCTACTAACATTATAAAGAGGAAAGAATGGGCTTGTTTAAAAGGGTTGGTTAAGCTTGGAAAAGGCTTATGTCCAGAAGTGGACGAATGCGGGCTGATGATGATGTTTGCAACAAATAAGCTCAAAAACTACTGGACGGATTTCAAGAAATCTTTCACCATTAGAATGCTACATACAATCCCAGAGTACTATAGGCTATATTTTATCCTAAAAGTCCCACGGGATAGAACAATGGTCATTGAACACCACGCGGTACAGCTAGTAATCGTGTAACCCAATTTCTTGGTGCTGTACCCACCAAACTCTTCTGATATGAAGAACGGCGATACCATACCATGATTCCCAAATATCCAGTTGGCTTTTATCACTAAATTCTAACGGGAACGTAATGAACGTTTAATTTACGTAAGATGTACATTCCTATATGAATAACAAACGCCTGAATATCAAGTCGTTTTTTTAGGGCACACATTTAAATTGCTTTTCTATTTTTTCAGGTGTGGTTCTCCAACAGACGAGCACGATTGCGAAAGCACACGGGATCTACGCCAACACCTGGCTTAGCTAGCTACTCGTCATTGCCCATGCCCCAGATACCCTGCCCGTACCCTGGAGGAGAGATACCAAGCCTTTCGCAGCATCATCCACAGCATCCAGACTCCTGGCATCATCAGAAGTACAGCAACTACAACCAGCTGGTAGCTCAATCACAGCACCTGAATCAGGCTTTCCAAAGCGCTGCCTTCCCAAGCACTTCCGGAGCGCCCTTCGGTCATCTAGTGGGCGGCAACGGATCTCCCCATAGTCAGATGCTGGACGCAGCAATTTCATCTCGCAACGACTATGCGCGATACCCTCCCAGTGACGTGTACAGTAAACCTGTCAACTATCTATCCAAAGAACCAGAAGAAGAAGGAAAAGTGCCCAGTGAAGACGTTATCGAACCGCGAGTAGACGATAGTTTTGCTAAACCTGTGGCAGAGGAGTACAACAAACCGTTACCAAATGATTATTCCAAAGTTCCTACAGACTATTCAAAAGTGTCGGTTGATCCAGCGACAACTTCCAATTGGAGCCCTTCTCAGAACTCCCTAAACATGAGCTTGGCCGGATTGCCTAGTGACTATAAGTACATGAACGACCATTACACTTTCTCCAATCTATCCGATCCATTAACTCAACATAGCTATACAAATCCTCCCAACCCTGCAAACAAGTACTGGATTTGACGTTAGTTTTAATTCCGTTTATTTGAACATAGAATTGTGTTACTATTTTTATTTTGTAAAAACTTATTAGCGAGTAAGTTACTTTAAGCAATATTGATGACTAGTTATTAAAAACTTTACCTCTTACACATTCCTAGTAAAATAATAACTAAGTTTAAGATAGATTATTGTATAAGTTATTGTAAACCAAAATCTAGCAAATATCTCACAGATGTAGTAGACAGTCATTAGTAAATTCTGATGTTTATTAACTTGTTTTATTTAATACTCTTTACATTAAACTTGAAGAAACTTTAACACATTTTAAAATAATTTAACAAGAAAAAATAATGAAATATTATAATCCTTAATTACTATTTACTGGGTTGTAACCTCAACTACAGAAGCACCCTGTTCGACTGGCAGAGTTGTTCCAGTAGATGTAGTAACGCTATCTGTCGCCTGTTCTTGATTGGCTACATCGTTCGGAACAACGACGTTTGTTTCAGCTACATTTGATGCAGACTGCGCGTCGGTAGCCACAGTTTCAGCAGCAACTACTTGAGCATCTGCAACATTGGTTGTGGTTGCGCCATTCTGGGCAGAGGATTCAGCAGCTGTGGCGCTAGCTACCACAGTAACTTGATTGGCCTCAGAATTGTTGGGGGTAGCAACGTTCTGTGTGGTAGCATCAGCGACAACTACGCTGGCTTCAACTATCTGTCCTTCGTTTGCTACCACGTTGTTGGATGTTATATCATTTTGAGCAGCATCCGTGGCAATTACGTTAGCATCAGCAACTTTGGATTGATTCACATCATTCTGTGTAGTTGTGCCAGCCGTGGCAGTGGTATCTGAAACAGCGTTTTCAGCAACTGCTACATTATTGGCGGTTGCGTCGACACTAGCTACAGCATTGTCTTGAGGAACTTCTATGTTATTGGAAGTTGTACCGGCAGCGACGCCAGCAACAAGTACGTTAGTTTGAGTGTTTGCAATGCCTTTCTGAGAGACTTTGCCAGAATCAACCCCTCCTTGGGCAGTTTGTGTGCCTACTGCATTATTCTGAGCAGTAACACTAGCAACCTCACTTTGTGCTGTATTAGAACTGGCATCATTTAGAATGGCGTTACCCTTGACATCCTGATTTCCCACAACAGGGGTAGAAGCAGCATCATTTTGTGTGTTGGTATCAACAACAACAGGGCTCGCGTCAACAGCTTGAGTACTTAAAGTAGTGCCAGTTACTACATTCTGAGAGGGGACATCAGCAACAATAGCGGCAGTATCAACAGCTTGTTCTTGAGCACTTGGGCCACTGCTGGTGGACCCAGCAATTTGCGAGGAGGCATCAGCGGTAACAGCAACAGTTTCGGCAACTGGTACTTGAGCATTTGAGTCACTGCTAGTGGAAACAACATTCTGGACTGATGATTCAGGGACTACAACAACAGTATCAACAGCCTGTCCTTGGGCACTGGTGTCAGCATTGGTGGATACAACACTTTGAGAGGAGGCGTCAGCGGTAACAGCAACAGTTTCCCCAGCTGGTCCTTGAGCACTTGCGTCGCTGCTAGTGGAAACAACATTCTGGACTGATGCGTCAGGGACTACGGCAACAGTATCTATAGCCTGTCCTTGTACACTCGTGTCAGCACTGGTGGACACAGTATTCTGAGAGGAGGCGTCAGCAGCAACAGCAACAGTTTCGGCAGCTGGTCCTTGGGCACTTGAGTCGCTGCTAGTGGAAACAACATTCTGGGCAGATGCGTCAGGAACTACGGCAACAGTATCTACAGCCTGTCCTTGTACACTCGTGTCAGCACTGGTGGACACAACATTCTGAGAGGAGGCGTCAGCAGCAACGGCAACAGTTTCGGCAGCTGGTCCTTGGACGCTTGGGTCGCTGCTAGTGGAAACAATATTCTGGACTGATGCTTCAGGGACTACGCCAACGGTATCTACAGCCTGTCCTTCTACAATCGTGTCAGCACTTGTAGACACAACACTCTGAGAGGAGGCGTCAGCCGCAACAGCAACAGTTTCGGCAACTTGGCCTTGAGCACTTGTGTCGCTGCTTGTGGAAACAGCATTCTGGGCGGATGCATCCGAGACTACGGACACAGTATCGACTGCTTGTCCTTGTTCATTTGGTCCGCTTGGTGCAACACCCTGGGAGACAACGTCTGTGACAACAGCAATAGTTTCAGCAACTGGTCCTTGAGCACTTGTGTCACTGCTTGTGGAGACAACGTTCTGGGCTGATGCTTCAGGGAGTACGGCAACAGTATCTACAGCCTGTCCTTGTACACTCGTACCAGCACTGGACACAGCACTCTGGGAAGAGGCGTCGGCTGCAACTGCAACAGTTTCGGCAGCTGGTCCTTGAGCACTTGTATCGCTGCTTGTAGTAACAACGTTCAAGGCTGATGCGTCAGAGACTACGGCACCAGTATCGACAGCTTGTCCTTGTGCGGCTGGGCCACTGGGCACAATACCTGGGGAGGAAGCAGCAACAGCAACAGCTTCGGCAGCTTGTCCTTGAGCACTTTGGTCATTGCTTGTGGAAACAACGTTCTGGGCTGATGCGTCAGAAACTACGGCACCAGTATTTACAGCTTGTCCTTGTACACTTGGGTCACTGGAGACAACGCTCTGAACGGAGGCGTCAGCAACAACAGCAACAGTTTCAACACCTTGTCCTTGAGTACTTGGGTTACTACTGGAAGGTTGGTCATTCAATACAATGGCGTCAGCACCAGTATCAACTGCTTGTCCTTGGGCACTTTGGCCACTGCCGGTGGACACAACATTCTGAGTGGAGACGTCTGAGGCACCAGCACCATTAACGGCGTCTTGTCCTTGAGCACTTGGGCCATTGTTGGTGGACACTACATTCTGTACGGAAGCACCATCGTTGACAGATTGACCTTGAGCACTGTTTGCGGGTACAACATTCTGAGAGGAGGATATATCAGAAGCACCAGCACCAGTAACGGTATCTTGTCCTTGAGCACTTGGGCCACTGCCAATGGACACGACATTCTGGATGAGCGAGTCAACGGTAGGGATACCAGCGTTAACAAATTGTCCTTGAGAACTTGGGTCACTGCTGATGGACACAACATTCTGAGCAGAGACGTCAGGTACATCAGCACTTGTAACGGCGTTTTGTCCTTGAGCACTTGGGCCATTGTTGGTGGACACAGCATTCTGAGTGGAGACGGCAGCGGCACCAGCACTATTAACGGCGGTTTGTCCTTGAGCACTTGGGCCATTGTTGGTGGGCACAACATTCTGAATGGAAGAATCAACGGCAGGGGCACCAGAGTTGACAGATTGACCTTGAGCGCTTGGGCCACTGTTGGTGGTCACAATATTCTGAGTGGAGACGGCCGACGCGCCATCAACTGTGACAGCATCTTGTCCTTGAGCACTTGAGCCACTATTGGTGGATACTACATTTTGGATGGAGGCGTCAACGGCAGTAGCACTAGAGCTGACCGATTGACCTTGAGTACTTGGGCCATTGGTGGCGGACGCAACATTTTGGACTGAGGCGTCTGCGGCAGCGGCACCAGGGTTGACAGATTGTCCCTGAGCACTTGGGCCACTGTTGGTGGACGCAACATTTTGGACGGAGGCGTCAACGTTAGAGACACCAGAGTTGACAGATTGACCTTGAGCACTTGGGCCGGTGCTGGTGGACACAATATTTTGGACGGAGGCATCAATGGTGGCTACACCAGAGTTGACAGATTGACCTTGATCACTTGCGCCATTGGTAGATACAATATTCTGAGCGGAGATGTCAGCTACATTAACCCCAGAAACAACATCTTGTTCTTGAGCACTTGGGCCACTGCTGGAGGACACAGAAATTCCAGCATTTACGGCGTTAGTTGTAGAAGCGCCAGTACCATGAGAGGCGGTGTTTGTCACAGTCGTACCAGAAAGATCTTGAGTATTCGGAACATTATTAGATGCTCCATTCTGAGAAGTTGCATCTACAGAAGCTGTGGAAGTAAAATCAACAACGCCATTTTGAGAAACTACATTGTTGGTTGCATCATTCACTCCCGAATTTACAGAGCCGGAATTCAAAACAGGTTCTTGGTTATTTGAAAACCATCCCCATCCACCCTGTTGCGAAGGACTTCCTTCACTTCCGAGGTTGTTGATCCAAGTACCAATTCGATCAAAGATTGAGGCTTCGTGTCCAACAGATTTAGGGATTCCAGGTTCACCTACAGCACCATTAACACCTCCAATCACGTTACTGGGTAAGTTGTGAACGTCAAGACCCACAGGACGGGGCCCTTTACCATTCAACCATAGAGCAATAAGGTCATCAGATGAGAGATCATTGCCCTGTCCAAGGTCGTTTACTGAGTTGGCTTGGGCATTCGAAGAGATAGGTGAATTCACATTGTTAGTTTCTGGTTGTGGTCCTTGTACATTAGCCCAAAGAGGTACACGGTTATTTGATGAGCTATCAGTAGCTTGTTGTGGTAAAACATTAGTTACTGGAACTTCTTGAGCATTCGATGGGACAGGTGCATTCACGTTGACAGTTTCTCTTTGGGGTCCATTAACCGAAACAGGTGCACGATTATTTGAAGAGATATCAATAGATGGTCCCAAATTATTATTTCCAACACCTACAGTTTGAATTACTTGCGATGGTAATGCAATATTTTGAACAGTGCTACTTTGAACATTTGTACCACCTGTTCCAGGCTGCGCACCCGAATTGTTTCCAGAAGAAGAAGCATCTGTACTCTGTTCAATAGGTTTAGAAATTATGACCTGAAGAGCTTCTAAGAAACGACGCTTTCCTTCAATTTCATTCACCACTAAATTACTCCAAGCCGTAGGCATTTGTTTCAAGAGGTTCGCTTTAAAGTTCAGTTCCTGAATGTCTTTTTCAATGTCGGCCTGTGCTCTCTGTAAACCAGCTTCACCAGCCTTAGTTAAAAACACGTTTCTAAATTCATTTTGGGTTTGTATGTCACTCGGATTGGATGAAAATGCAAGCTTAACTATAGCATCGCGTTTCAATTCTTTCGGGCTGTTCGGAAGCAAGCCAAATCTTTCCTGAAAGTATCTATCCAAAGCGGCTTTCTTTTCAACTTTTGTTCCTGCCGTCACACCGTATTGTTCGTAGATGTAAGATTTCCACACATCATCGAGATCAATGTCATCTTGCTGCTGATATTCATTGTATTTTTTGTTAAACTGTTGTTCATGTTTTCTGGTGCTTTTCTCCAATTTTTTCATATCCTTAAGAATATGTTCTTGTCGCTTACGCTCTTCTTTTTCAACCTTCTCTTGAAGTTTTCTTTGCTCCTTCGCAAGTTTCTCTTGCAGTTTGCGCTGTTCTTCAGCAATTTTCTCTTCTATCTTCCGTTTTTGTTCTTCAACACTGTTATCGTCGTCATCATCTTCGACACTGTCACTGCTCTCAGACGAGTCGTTTGAGGCACTAACTTGCTGACCGTCGGCACTCCATAGCAATGCCCTTACGGGTACTGCTTCGTTTGGTATATATTTCGCACTTGCGGCACAGAAGCACACCTAAAAAGAGAAACAAACCATTACTATCAATTCTATTATTTACAGGCAGCAAGACCTTTCGTTGTGATAAACGACAAAATTAACACATTATAATAAGTACTATGGCTCACAAGAAGTAAAATGTATGTGGTCTTCATGGTGTCGTTTAGTAGATCATTGAATGCGAAATTCGTTCGTTTTATTTCACTTATTAGACAAGTGTAGTTTAGCGAGCTCGTTCGTTTATTTTACTCCGAATTCTGGAGAGGCATCCTTTTATACCTCAACAGGTAATTACAGAAGATAACATTAGATAATGGCTGCCAACGAGATAAGGTCGTTAAAATTTTAAGACGAAACCAAACACAATGTTTTCGCGGGTGTATGAGTCAAAGCAAACACGTGGTAATTAACAGACGTAACACTGCGGTAACAATGACAACTGCGTCTAAGACAGTTCAATAAACCACCGGATGTTTGATAAGATTCACATTAACACAGGAAATTGTGATTTACAAAATACTATCACTGACGCTGAACAAGCTACTCGAACATCGGCGACAATAGTCATGAGCTAATATTAATTGAAGTCACTGGTCGTCTGTCGTATTGTCCTTTAATTCATTATATTGGAGAATGAAATAATTTCGACAACTGTCATATTTCACTGCCGACTAGAATCGTTTCAAATCTGACATGAATGATAGCAAACATATTATTGTTTTCTTTCATGTTCCCAGGAGGGAGGCCTTTGGTCAGCTAAGGCATTATTCTACTAAAATATTATGATGTTTTTGTATGTTTGTTACTCTTTCACACAAATACCGCTGAACGGATTTCAATGAAACTTCATAGTATTACAGCATACACATCGGAATAACTAGTAGACTACAGAGCACTCTCAGAGAGGTGGCTCACTAATTCCTGTTAAAAAAGACTTTGAATGTAAATCCAGACATGACAGTATGTCTATCTGTTGAACGCACTATCGAGCTGGCGTGTATAGAGTTAAGTGGTCATATTATTGTTTATGTATACAGACCTCCAAACTCCGATTTTTCGGTGTGTATGTAATAGCACTTATAACGATGAAGAAATAAACTCTTTGATTTAATTTGGCTATAATTATTTATCCACAACTTCTCATAGGAACCAGATCAGTGCCAGTAACAAGATCGGGGTCATCTCATCTATTTGTTATAAAATGACAGCAGATTGTTAGGCAACGGAAACTGAAGGTCCATATTCAGAAACAATGGACTTTACTCATTTGCCGGTGTTAAAGTTTGTGTGAATTACGAAAATTATGCGAATGAAATCGCACTAGTAAACTTATAATATCTGAAAAGAGCAGCCGTGGACTACAGTTAAAGGTGCCTTACTTGTGTGCATAGAAATTGTACACATCACTCTTATAGTGAAGAAAAATGTAGTGACGAAGCGTACGTTTAAAAATTAATAAAACCGTTTAAAAATCATAAAAAGAATTACAAAAATTGGACTACTCTGTAAAAAATTGCGTGATCATACATAAAAAACTCCCCGAATTTAAATATCCCCCCCCCCTCCGTTTTTTCGCCAATCAAAAAAGTGCACAAAAAAATAGCATAAAAATCGGTCCAACCGTTTCTGAAGAATTAGGTAGTACAGAATGTTGTACATAGATTTTTATGCACAACATTCTATAACCTATGTACTTAATACAAAAGTAAATATTAAAAAATACCGCAGTAATTGCGTAAGAAGATACATCACATACCTACAATTAGAATTTTTGACTAAACGTCTGACAATTTTCATACCCCCCTTAATGACCAGTTCTATTTTAAGAATAGATAATTACTGAGATTACTTCTTGAGTACGTCTTTATCTATAGTAAGAGTTTTTACTCCTGCCTGCCTCTTTGCCATAATATTAGTTCTGATTATGTTTACATTGTAATGTATACAAGTTAATGTAGTAATATGTACTAGCTCATCCGGCAAATATTGTAATGCCAATGTACCAAGTGTTTCTATCATATGATATGCATATATCAAATACAAACCTATCTCAAGAATCGCTCTATCCATTAAAGCCGCATCAAAATCCCTTGCGTATGTAGTTTTAAAGATCTAAGCATACATAGGGACAGGCAAAGGGATCATCGAAACCAGCCACATCATTGAGGTTAAGGAACAGAGAACGCGGGCAGGCATATTGGATGTTTGACTGTATCGAAATGATTGTCTTCTAAGCATTTTCAAGCTTCACGGGGGTTGCGTTAAGCTGATATGCGCTATTTTTTTTTCAGGGACAAGCTCACCTTCCAAGCCTACTTATCTCTCGGTTTACAATCGATTCTCCAGCATCATGCTCGTCTATTTGCTTTTGCGTGTGGACCAATAATCCATTTATTACATTTACGCGAACCATTAACCATTAACGGTTTGCGTCTAATGTCACAGTGCGAACCGCCAGTATGTGGAATGACTTGCCGGAGTCTGTGTTTCCTGCGCAGTACAGTATGGAGGTTTTCAAGTCATGGATAAATAGGTACAAGTGTGCTCCATCGTAGACCACATCGCTGCTTAACACATTGAAGGACAGGATATAAATTAGTTTTATAAATTGTTATGACGCCCGTTCACTGTCCGCCAATGAGTTAACAACATGCTAACAGGCAGGATAGTGGATTGTTATCTGTGTCTTAAAATAGTTATTTATACACCCCGAATTCCTGCACGGGACTAAATTACCCGGCTAATTATGATAATGATAATTGTCCCAAAAAGGAAACATTAACTAATCTGTTATAAAATTTGGTAAACAAAACATTATGTTATTTCATACAAATTAAGGTACATAAAGCTTGTAATGAATAAAAATAAATGTTGACTTTGTGATAAATACCGATCTCGTGACTAGAAAAAAAATACCTATTATGTTTTTCAAATGTAAGTAATTTACCAAACAGTTTATATAAAAGTGTTCAAAATACTGTGCGCGCTGGTTTCTAATTCATACTTTGATATTTCAACTGCCATTCAATTTGTTTTCGAACACGTAGGTACTACGTAAATAAATATAGGTGTATTTCTCGATATCAGTATCTTAAAATCATTCTACACGTATTTGTACGTGGTTACAAATATTGTTTAAAAAAATGCTCTTCACACTTCAATCAGTAAAGTGGGATAGTCAGAGACAGTTCTTAGGCAATTGCCTACGTTTCAAAAAGCGTATTTAAAGCAACGTGATAGAGGATGAGCCCATCGCCATTATATGGTTCACACACCTTGTGGCATGCGAATTTCATCACGATGTTTTCCTTTACCGTATGAGCGCTGTTTATTTCGTACATAGGGCTCTGAAGAAGAGTCCCTTTGGTACACGTCCGGTACAGCCGATCCCGCAACCTCCCGATTACAACTGAAGTACTCCACAGACGCTCACAACGTCCACTGTTTAACTGCTTAAACAATTAATAAACCCATATGCCATATACCCAATGATGTAATTGATCATTCAAAATGAAAAGAAATAATAATGTTGTTTATGTCTTTTAATCTTCTAATTTAGAATATTACACATCTATGTGTTTATTTTTCGGATTAGCGTCTACTTTCATAGTGCGAACCGCCAGGATGACTTGCCGGAGTCTGTGTTTCTTGCGCAGTATAGTCTGGAGGTCTTCAAGGCAGTAAATAAGTACTTCCACAGACCTTCGGAGACCACATAGCTGCTTAACATAAGGCACGATGAGGGGATGCCAAAAGTATCCTCTTGGTTCAACCGCAACTTAAAAACATTAAGCATTAAAAAAATTAACACATAAATACTAGAAGCCTCTTAGAATAACATTATTTTACATTATTATCATAGGTACAGAGTAATGAACCATAATGGGAAAATCGAAGCATGTTTACTTCATGGCCTTCAGTCTTTTATCATCATGTAAACAAAATATTTCTACCGGTTATAAGAGATTCTATAAGTAAATTTACATACTTAAGTACTTAGGTACTATTGTAAATGATTCAATTTTAAAGTAACGAAACTGAGCCATGTGTGGTAAGCTATATTGCACAATATTTTTTCCATTTTAATACGTGCAAATATGCACGTAGTTAGCTGTGGTATAACTTCTAGTCCGAATAAACAGAAATGTTACAAAGTAATGCACTGTTAATAAAGCTTCAAAAAGAAAGCAACCTTTATAATATATAATCAATATAATAAAGGCCAATAAAGTAGTAAGTAAAAGTGAATTCTTGATTTTCTGCTTTTGTTCTGAATTTCCGCAACGATTTTCTACGAAAAAAAACGTACTATGTGTCAAGTCGAGGAAGTACGCAGTAGCGTCCTTTTCTCAAGTGATTCAGGCCAATTTCGGCTTTGTTGACACAAGTTTCTAGTTTCTACTTTGCGTGTAAGCCTCTTTTTGATTTACGTGGACGGTCATTTGACATTATACATATCTTTATAATTACCTATATAACAACACTTTAAACAAAAAAGAACCGACTTGAATCAGATAAAAAAAACCTTTTTGCTTTTCTCAGAGATGCCATTGTTGGTACTAAAGCACCAGCTTTCAAACAAAAAAAGAATCATCCACATCGGTTCACCCTGTTAAAAGTTTTGAGGTAACATAAAAGGAATTGAGAAACTCCTCCTTTTCTTAAGTAAGTTAAAAATAATATCGTGTTAGTTACACTATTTTTTATAACTCAAGAACGGCTTCGGCAATTTGTTTGATTTTCTTTTTAAGGTTGCGGTTGAACCAACATTTTTATCCTGGTCCGGTGGGACGTGACGCTTTATACAGAGTGTTATATAATTAGTATGAAATACTGAAACTCTAATCTCGTGGCGTCCACTATTCGCACATAGTAGGTAAGGACAATTAGATTTTTTACTTCGAGAGAAAATAACCCAATAATGTAGGTAAGTAGATGATGTTTATCACAAACAGGTACTTACAGTGTTCTAAAACAAATGATCAAATACCTAGATAAGAAGGTAAACTACTACAACGAATATCTTGTAAATTTCCGAAAACAATAACATGGTTTTATCTAATTAGGTTTACAACAGAAGAAGGATACTATAATTCTATAAAATGACAGATCAGAGAATCGCAATTATGATTTCACAATTCAAACCGTTTAGTGATAGACGTATATTGGCATTACGAAAATGCAGAACAAAACTGTTTTACTATTACTTGCTGTAAGTATTAATACTAATACAAAATGTTTATTGCGTTCTAAGTGTACAGTAAAGTTCTTATAATATTTGTTTAGTTACAACTTACAAGTCATTTTCTGACGTTGCAGTGTTTAAGATACCTAGGAGAACCTGTAGACACACCTCTTCAGATCTATGACTGCCCCTAACAGCCACCCACTTAGTTACTACTACAGTCAATTATTTATTTATTACTAGCTTTCCGCTCGCGGCTTTGCCCGCGTGGACTTCGGTTCTATTGCGGTATAATATTTTTGTTTTCCCTCGGGAATATCATTTTTTTTTTCGAGATAAAAAGTACCCTATTATTTAAATATTTAAACCGGGCTTCTAACTATATGTCTGCAAAATTTCAAAGCAATCGGTTCAGTAGTTACGGTGTGAAAGCAGAACAAACAAACAAACAAACTCACTTTCCCATTTATAATATTAGTAAGACTAGCTGTCTCGGCAAACATTTCTTTTGCCGTAGGAAGATTTGTACCTCGTGCATTGTAAATACACCTTTTAAAACTTTCCTAGACCGAATAATTCAAGACCAAAATTAGCCAAATCGGTCCAGCCGTTCTCGAGTTTTGGTGAGACTAACGGAAAGCAATTCATTTTTATAAAATAGATTTTTATAGTGCTATTTCAAAGTGAGAATAAATGCCATTTTGGGCCTAAGTCTGTAAGAGATCAACAGTGTCTATAGTGTGTCTGTTGTATCGTTGTTTCGTCTCTATCATACTAACATTATAAACGTGAAAGTTTGTATGTGTGGATGGATGATTGTTACTCTTTCACGCAGATAGTACTGGACCGATTTTGATGAAACTTGGCAGTATTGTAGCTTATAAACTAGAATAACATTATAGGCTATAAGGTATTTTGGTAAAACAACGATTGCCGGGACAGCTAGTAGTGAATAATTTTAAAGAAAAGAGGACCGACTTCAACTTTTACTTGTACCATTATTTCAGCCCCTACGATTTTTTACAGTTCCTTTCGATTTATATGGTCTGCATTCACAGAACACTGACTACCGACTCCTAATACCTAATACCGACTCCTAATACCTAATGGGACTATCTATGAAATCTTTCGAACAAACAATTAGTACCTAATGCATGATATACTTTTATTATTCGTAGAGTTAGTAAGTTTAAACCAACTTTCTTTTTAGTAATTATGAAAAAAAATCCTGATGTTTTCTTTCTTGGAGTGGATTCTTTCAGCGCGTGTTGATTTACCAACTAAAGTAGGATTCCTAGCTGTGAAATATTTTTTTGAATCGGTTCAGTATTTTCGCAGTCGATCTAATTAAACAAATATCTTTATAACAACGTCTGTGGTCCAGTTGGTCGGATACTTGACGATTTGCAATCGGGAGGTCGCAGGTTCGAGTCCGGCTACTGGACGTGTACCAATGGGACTCTTTTGAAGAGCCTATGTAGCGCACATAGGCTCTCGTACGGTGTAGTACAACATCGTGATGAAACCGGCACCCCACAAGATGTGTGAACCCTATAACGGCGATGGACTCACCCCCTATTGTGTTGGATATACACTTGGTGAACTGTGGGCATCTGCTTAAAGAGTGCCTCTGCCTACCCCGCTTCGGATTAAAAGGCGGGTCCTACTGTTTAGTGTTCTTTATACTATTCGTATAGATGTACAAGAATTTGTTTCAGCTGCTGAGCATATCATCGGCATTGCCAGCAAGTCCAGTCAGCACTCCGTGGGTACCTTCGTGGATCGCCTCAGCGCCATGGTACCCACACTGGTCTCCGTGTACAGTCATCGGTCCGTCATGCGTGGACTGTAACACCAAGCTGGTGTGTACGAAGATCGGCGGACTTCAGAGGCCGTGTGATGACCCTACAATGCCCTACTGCAATGCTGGTGCTTGTTCGGCCACGCCTTCTGAAGAATGTGCTGCTGTGGTAGAGCTGGTGCAGGAAACTACAGTTTAATCTGAAAGAGATAGCTCAATAAAATTATTCCGTAGGAAATTATTGAATCATTATTCGTTCATTCATTTTATTGGATTCTGGATAAAGAAATGTAAATGTTTTGAATCAGATGTAATTAAGTAGTAAGTAGTTGAATATTGATATATAAATTATGGCTAAATACGTTCAATTGAAATAAAATTATTGTTAAAAGCAGTGTTCGATTTTATTACCACAAGTGTTAAAATTTCAGCTTCATGTTTATTTTTTCTATTTATTGGGTGTTAATTCATCCCTACAGTTTCTTTATATCTCTGTCTATTTCGTCTGTATTCAGTTCTTATTTTCGGCTAGCCAAATTAAAAGTAAATGAACTCTAGAAAACTTCAACTTCAGAAATTATTTTTTTCGTAAATTCAAAGTTCGATTCTTCAGCCTCTATTTTCTCAAAACAAGTCATAATTATTATCTAATTATCAAATACTTTCTGTACAATATGTTATTATAATATCTACAATTTTGTAATTCCACGCGTCACTGAGAAAACAACGTCTGCTAAAAGATATCATGTTAAACATTGCTCTACACTTACATATACCTACAAAAGAAAATCGTGTTAGTTACACTATTTATAACTCATCAACAGCAAAACCGATTTACATGAAAATTGCGGGGTAGTATTGAAACGGGAGACGGTCATAGGATATTTTATCCTATGACCGTCGTAATACAGGGTATTATTATAGTTTGTATGAAATTGCGGGGCGTTTTTTTTTTAAATTAGTGTATAATAAAAGGAGTTAACATTGGCTTAAAGATGTATCCAAATGTGTTTATAGCAGATGATTGGACAAATCTTTTTATCCATTATTCCAACCCATTACCACATAGAATTCATATACAAATCAAAGGGTTGATTATTATTACAAAGAAATAGTCTGCAAGTATGTTTTTCTTTTTATTTGTATTTCATGATACTTTATATGCATGCTCTAAAAACATTTAATTGAATATGTGTCTCATGGTTTTCATGGAATTCATGCCATAATGTTGCAAAATAAGGCTTGTCTGTAAAAAAAATAAAACTGAAATTACGCGCATTTAATCGCGGGCGCTTAATTCAATTAGCATATTCCATGTCAAGGCTGGAAGAACAACGCCCACATCCCTATATCCAATAAAATTATTTTGCATAAATTACCACGTAAATCAAATTACTTATCATTGATCATGCAAAATCAGTGTGTAGCTAATGAGTAAAGACACTAAACACTTCGTTGGTGCAAATATTTATGCTCGGCAAAATGCGACGACAGTACCTACCACCTGAGCCTATTTGCAGATAAGCAAAGATCGAAATAGATTGATAAATTTTCCATTTCATGTAACATGTAATATTTTCATATTTATTTTAGACAATATTATAGACTCAACAAGCGACGGCGGTTGCGCTCCATGTTTATCTATTTTCGAACAAATATTAGAAAACTATAAAACGAATGGAATGGAAATGCACTCAGTCGTGATATCTGCGGAAACAGTCAAGTGTGACTAGGGTGAAACATGAAAGGAACATTGTGTAGTTGTTTACTGGTAAGAAATTCTGAACATTACAAAGGTTTTATTTCCGGAACAAATACTTCGCATTCAAACCTCCGTCCACTAAAATCCATTAAAAGATCCTTTGCTGGATCTATTTCCACTCTTTTGTCCATTAAGATCCATTATATTTTTTTTTTTTTAAAAAGTTTCCAATAAACTGGCTATGATCCACCGAGCCCTATTCGGTCTATAATATTTAACTTTGCAGAAGAGTTGTACTGAAAAGAAAACATTGATACAATTATATACCTATTTAATTTTCTCTAAGAAAAGTTCCTAATGAAAAATCTTGAATGAATTCATCATTTTATTATTTAATTTGATTTTTCGTTCTTGTGATTGAACTCTTCATGGATGTATTGTTTAAATGGGAAGGCCAAGCTTCAACACTATTATTTGGTTTATCACTGTATCACCAACTTTATTGGATGTTACGAGTAATGGATCTTAGTGGACAAAAAAGTGGAAAAAGATCCACCAATGCATCTTTTAATGGATTTTAGTGGATGGAGGGGCATTCCTCTCCCCTCCCCCTCCAAGAGCAAAAATAAGATATTACATGATTTGAGAACTTACGATGGAGAAATAATGAAATTCAAATTCCCAGCGCCAGTTACATAACATTACCAACAGTGTAAATGCTAAACAAAAACTGAGCTTCCAAAAACCAGTCAAATGTTTTTTTTTTCTTGGCTCTTATGTTCAGCTTTAAAGCCGACAATTCTGCCACAAACAATGTAGTTCTCTTCGTGTTCAAATTATAGTACAGTCATACTAAGTCGTCAATAGTCAAAGTCGTGTCAAAAACACATTAAAATGTGAGGGTGGACCATCACATTTCAATGCTGCGTGGACATTATACGGGAATAACAAATTGATCAAATAGGAGTCCTTTCCTTTACTTCTCACTCTCACTACATTATTTTTCATCACCAGCACATTATTACACTAAATCCACCACATTAACACAATAATTGCAGCGAAAAATTAATTTTGAAAATGAGAAATAAAGAACGTCATTTGCATCTTATCGCTTCCCGTCACAAAGTCCTAGTCAAACTTACATGTAGTTACGTTTTCTAATACCCGGTTCCTTGAACAGTAATCAAATTGACAACGCAATCAAAACAGTTGATATTTTTGAAATGATGATGACGTAAATGAACAAGTTTTTCATCTCACAGCTCACAACGATCTTCTCAACGGCATGTCATCCTGGTAACACACAGTTTGAGCACCAGGCGCGCAGCCGTCGAGAAGCGCCTGATGTTTTACAAGCCAACTGGACTAACTGCGACTATGGCGTCGACTTTATACTCTCCTGCTACGACTGCACTACTAGGCTGATATGTAAGCCTGGTGGGGGTCTACTGGTCCTGTGCCGGGATCCAGAAACACCGTACTGTGTGAGAGGAATCTGTTCGCAATGTCTTAGTGCTGAATGTTCGGTGTGAAAACATGTTGGTAATGTTAGATGAGACCGAGATTTTATTTCAGGACAAACTGAAACAAATAAATCAAAATGATATCGTATTCTTCTGCCTAATTTTTATCGTGGTGGCTGAACTTTTTTATTTGATTTGGCTTGGGTCCGGAGAGGCTTTATGATCCTTAGTATGTTTTTTTTTTAAACAATTAAACTAAATGTACAATTACTGATTTCCAGTACAGAAATATAATTTAAATTTGTACGTACCTAAATATGAATTAAAAAAATAATAGTTTTTAGAACTTTGTATGACCATTTATCTAAAAACCAAAAGGGACTTTTTCATTTTCTCCTCATCGCCGTATCTTTCACAAATATCCAATGAGGGGAAAACAAATTGGGTGCCCTTCTCGCGCGTCCCGCGAATATATCTCGACAAATAAAAGAGGAATTCTCCGAAATAACTCGAGGAAAGTGTTATTAAAACGGAACGTTGGAAATCTCTACGCCTCGTCTTCTGTAATGAAAATTCCTGACCTTGACACCACGGGTCACTGGGAACGTAATTTCCCTGCGTAATGCACACACGGGTCACACGTGTCAGACGTAAGTACTCGAACAGATTGGCAAAAAAGTCTTGAATTCCTAAAGTGGCAACACTCAATTGAGAAGCGTCGTTTTGGCTTAAAGACTACCCAGGGCATACTAAATTTTTTTTTTAAAAAACCTAAAATTTTAAGGTTTTTATTATTCTATTGTCGAGCTGTAGAATAATCATCAACAACTAAACTAACACTGTATTTTTTTCATCACTTTGAGAATTCTCATAATTTCCTCCATGGTTTGTCAATGTTCAGTAACCGATTATTTTTTACTCATAACAAATAATCGGTTAACAATTAACGTAAAAATTCAAATTAATAAAAGTTTTTTAGAAAGCATGATTTCATTCAAATGGAATAAATCGTTCGCCATATTGAATTTCGAGAGACGTCACTTTATTTTAAGCTTAGTATGTCTTGTAAATTCATATCCATATTGCAGGATATATTCAAAAACAATATTTAATGTAAAACAGGTATGTTAACCAAACATCTATTGTATCGCTTATGAACTCTTTACAAAACTTCCCGAAACGAAGATCAATTCGGAAAAAGTTTTTACGAGATACTTATCCATAAATCTGTGTCTGAAAAAGTTACAAATTCTAAGTATTCCCTAAAGCAAGATCTAAGAGTACACTATCAAGTTTGTAAAAGTAAGTAAGCTGTGAGCGGAACACTAAGTAACATCAGACATTTCACTTACAAAGATAAAAGTGGCCTAATGGACGTCGTCGTCTCAAAGATCTTGTCCATCCCACTTCAGGGATTACTGACGTGAAAGGCAGAAGGGCGGCGTAGCTGGACCTCTAACAAGGTGGGCCGACGGTCTTGGCGGAGGTCTAAAACCAGTCGTACAGGTCTGTGGGCTGACTGATGAGGAACTGTCCAGCCCACTTGAGGGATTATGGTGTGGTATGTAGGTAGATAATATTTGTGCCTATTTCAGTTACATCACCCCCCTAAATATTTCATAACAAACTTTGGTAAATCGGATATTTTCCACTTCACGCCTTTTAATCCCCAAAGCGGGGTAGACGTACTTAATCCAACGTGACAGAGGGTGAGGTACATCGCCGTTATAGGCTTTTCACATACCTTGTAGTGTCGGGTTTCATCACGATGTTGTCCGTCACCGTACGAGCGTTGCGTTGCGTACATGGGCTCTGAAAAAGAGTTGGGTGGCCGGACTCGAACACGCGACCTCCCAATTGCAAGTCAAGTATCCGACCAACTGGACCACAGACGCAGAAATTCGAATAATATTAGGATATAATAATGAAGTTATCACACAATAATGCTTGGAATAAAATGTACTTAATATGAAAAATGTACAAGCCTTCAGCAGCTCATACTTCTACTTGGAGAAATATCACAATATGAACACGTATAATTTACTTTTGAATACGTAATACAGTCACTCAAATGCCTATTCTGTGTACATTTCACAAGTTCTGTGAGCTATACAAAAAGAAGTGTAATTTGAAATGACCTCAAAAGTGAAGCGTACACCTCTTTCATACACAACACAATGCCTGATCTATTATTCTAAAACAGATGTGTGTACTAAGAGCTCTAAAGATACATTCGTATGTGTAGGTTGTCAAGTCTTAGTTTTGACATGACGCTGCAATACCCAGTTAGGAAGACAAAACAGCCAATCAAACGGGGGAAAATCGTGTTTTCTGCTACATCGGGCTCGTGTAAAGGCCGTACGTGTTACAGTACGCAGATGAGTTTGACGTCATAAACGTATTATTGATTTGAGGTTTCATTGAATTCTGGATGTCAATTTTCATATTTTTTTTTATAGGTACGAAACTTGTTGCATGTAAAGTGGGTCCAATAGTAAAAGCTTTTGTTTTTGTTGCTGAGCAAAGGACGTATATTTCACTGTCTTTAATAATGACGACGAAAAAACGATACAGAATATTTCATAAATAGGTACTCTTATCTATTTGATCAACGGGCCCCCGTTGGTGTAGTAGTGAGCATGTCCACCTCTATTCCAGAGGGTCGTAGGTTCGATTCCCACCGCTGATAGGCATTTAGGTGACGAGCTCTCAAGTACTTATCGGGTGTGTCTGGGTGTTTTATATGTATAAGTGTGTATTTAAAAGAAAAATAATTTAAGTAAGTATACTTCTTTGTCTGAATTTCATAACATAAGTGTTTTAGATACTGAACATGGGATGAAGGAATGTTGTTGAGAAATATTTATTTATTACGCCAAAGCCTATGAATTCTCTTACCTTACTTAGCCATTTCCATTTCAACAGGTGTCAGAAAGGTCCCGAAAATAATTTCATACAAACTCGATGCGGTTTTTTGTATAAAGAGGTCGATTTGTTTTTCTCTCCGGGGCATTGACACCTGCTGAAATTGGCCCACTAGAGTCTTCCACATCACTCTGTAGATAATCGTAATATACGTAAGGTAACAATAAGATAAACGTGTGATATTCGTGCGTCATACACACGGGGTAAGATAACAGCTTTCTCTATAGTAGGAAGTCATTGATAATGATAAAAAATGGCAATTGTATATTTTATCTTATGGTTACCTTGTCTTTTACATAGCGTATAGCACCGTTCATACAGTGAAAAAAAACATCGTTATGAAACCACCCCCATACCACAAAGTGTGTGAACACTGTAACAACAATATCTATCAATATCAATATCAATATCTCGTTGGCTCAACTGAATTAATAACCGTGGCGTGCACACCATATAGGCAAAAAGACACTGCCTACCTTAGTATTTTGGTTACCCGGCCTAATAATAGAGTCATTACTAGATCCTTATTTGCTGTACTCACGACATAGGCTAACGAAGGTCCTGTTTTGTGGCTGAGATAGGTAGTAGGTACCTAGATTTCGTAAAGAGACCAAGTCAAGTTACCAAGGTACATAGATGTTAATTGGGTTGATCCTTGGGGATTACTACCTAACTTGTCGTAAAAGCCAGTGCATGCCACTGATTAATAATACTCCTTATATCTTAAACCACGAATAAGAAACTAAATATGTGGGAGAGACCTAAACGTTATTTTGAATCGAAATAAATATTCTGAGTAGGATTCGGTGTCGATTTAATATTATCTTACACGCGAGCCTCGTCTTACGAGTTTATTTCCAAATAAATAATATCCTTCGAACATCAAAGCAAAAAGGAAATCTTGTATTTATTAATGTTTTTGGGTATTCAGAACAGGAAAGGGGATCTGGATTGAAACACACATCACGCCTTTAAACCCTCAAGCGGGATCGGCAGAGGCACTTCCTAAGCAAATACCACGCTTCACCAAGCGTATTTAACCCAACGTGACAGAGGGTGCGCCCATCGCCGTTATAGCGTGCACACACCTTGTGGTCATGAAATTGAAAAACCCGTAACTGAAATTAGTTTTCATACATAAAATTTTATTTAATAAGCTGGCAGTTGCGTATGCCATTCTCGGCAATGACTTTTTTGGAACAAAATAATGTGCTACGATAGGGCATACTGAAAGTTTCTGGAATTGGACAAATACGAAAAAAAAATTAAAAAAAATACTGATTTTGAAAAAAGAACTCTTTACGAAAATTACGGATTACGAAAATTTTCGAATTCCATGACTATCATTTGTTTTTTGAGTTTTGTGTTGTTTTGAAATTTTGTTGCGGACATTACCATGGAATTAACGTGTGAAAATTTTCGGTCTACGATTTTTTTATGATTTTCGCTGTAGGTTAAATCAACAAGAGAGTTGCCAGAGACTTCAACTAGCGTTTGGTGATGAACCCCGTCTCGTAGCTCTGTGTATGTGTGGTTTGCTGAGTTCAGACGTGGACGGAGACACCTCCAGGATGACATTTGTGAAGGTCGGCCAAAAACAGCTGTTACCGACACTAACATAGACACTGTGAGGCAATTAATTATGACTGGTAAAAAAATTACCTGTGATCAAATTCGGACTGCATTAAGGATTGGAATGAGTCAAGTTCAAACTATTTTACATGCACATCTAAACGTAACGAACTTATGCAGTCGATGGATACCGCACGATTTGACAAAAGAACAAAAACGACTACGCATGGATTGGTGCCGTGAAATGATAGCAAAGTATGACGGAGGGCAATCATTGGATGCAAAAATGCATTGATTGTGGGGTATATACTTCGAAAAACAATAAATATGTTTCCAGTTGAAAATGTAGTCTCATTACAATCCAGGAACTTTCAGTATGCCCCACGTATGAACATTTTTGATTGGTTTGGTTTTAATTTTTTCCTCTATATCGGGTCGACTCGCGGTTCAGACAGGCGCTTTATAACAGGTATGAATGAAGTTTTAATCCTTTTCAAATACTGTTAAAAGCTGACAGTTGCTGTTCTCGACTATGATACTGTATTTTTGAAACGACGATATGTTTTCAAAACAAAATAACATCGGTATGATGAACTATTCCGATTCACCTGATATTTTTTATTCCATCTATTGCGAGTCCGACTCCCGGTTCACGAGACCCTTTTTAAAGGATCTATGAATGCAGTTCAAATGATGAATCAAAATAATGTCTTCTTTAAGTAAAATATTCCACCATCAATTTCATAGTACTTCCCCTTCAGGTATAAACTAACCTTATCAATAAAAAATAAAAAAAAAATACACTTCACTCCTTTTAATCTCTTATCAATAATTGCAGTGTAAATACACAATTACATAACTGTCTCCATTTATTAGTGAAACAACTATGTTTATTGATTAAGCGAACATTTACTTAAGTAAGAATTAGAAGGTTAATACATTAAGGAACTTTCCTTCTGCTCTCAAAATCTCCGTTAAGTGTAGAAATTGACGATGAAACTTATCGTGTCTGTGTCTAAAACTATTCCATGCTAATTTAGGCTTAGGTTCTCTATATTGAATTGTAAGGTAGTTTGCAATCACCTACCTAACTCTTAATAGGATAACTCTTAAAGGCGTGCCTGAAATCAGTGTATCACCATTGCGTAACATTTCGAAGTGTAGCCTGATCTTCGAAACGACGGCCAATATGATTGCCATAAATAAATCAATGCGTTTGATACGCGACCGAGCAACATAACCTAAACTAAAAATAACCTAAATTATTTATAGGTACGGCGCTTCAAAATCCATCTTCGACGTTTGGAATTAAAAGGGTGTATTTTTAATTCATTTATTTTACATGACAGCCAAGAGCTCTTCTTCGGAGTATATCTGTTCAATGTTGGAACACGATGCACTAGGAGTCACAGAACATTTTCCAGACACACAGTAAGGTTTCTCAGCATCGCAAGGTATCACGATACCGCCGACTGGTATGCAACGGATCATAGAAAAGCAGTTTGCACACGCCATCATGTGTGCATGGTGAGGACTGAAAGTGCAGTTGACGAAAAATGGTGCCTGAGGTTCTTCCGTCGTGACAAGGTCGGCGTAGTCGTCTTGCGCTGACGTCACGGCGATGAGTGCCTGCAAATTATGTTGGCTACATATTTTGTGGCTATATTTTTTTTTCCGGGATATTCACACCCACTTTCCCACCACTGTGATTCCTATTAGAGCCAGGATCTACAGCGGCATCCAGAATAGACAAGACCTCAATCAGTGACGACTGGGCTAGACCCCGGGGGGCCTAGCCTTCTGTCTTGGATCCCACATAGTTATTAAACTAAAGACGGTATAGAAATAAGTAGAAAAAAATATATATATGCGCTGCATTGCAATGCATACATATATGTTGTGGCTATAGTCAAGTAGATGATTCGTAGTTGTGTTCAATGTACATAAAGATCCGATAATCGAACCGAAATATCGATAACCATTATCTCTATTTTAATAAAAGAAAAATAAGAAAATAAAAGAAGATTTTATATGTTTATTCGCCTCTTGCAAATTAATTTTAGAGCGGAAAATATTACGACGTTTTAGATCTATTTCATTAAAATCCGTACCCATATGGATAAATGCCAAAAAATCCATGTTGAGGCTTGATTGAGTACAAACTTTTTAGCCACGGACCAAAAGGAGCTCGTGGCACTATAAGTTGTGTAATCATTATAGTCAATTCCAAATAATTATTTATTTTTACTTAAGTATAAAGTACGAGTACAATTTCGTTTCAAAATGAAGAAAATCATATCTGTCGATAAAGACGTTCTTAAATTGAACGTCTGACTGAATTTATAAACTTAGTTACTTCAATACTATGTCGCTAGACGATTAGGACTTTGATGGATACATTGTTAGGGTAAATTACCGTGGCTATGTCTAACACATTACTTAGCTGAGAATTTTACATTACGTATGTATCTACCTCTATATTATGAAGAAAAAAAATTCAGTTAAAAGTTTAAACATCGAATCATCATCATCAACATCAGCCCATACTTGTCCACTGCTGGACATAGGCCAATTGCACGCCACTGTGATCTGTTAAAACATCGAATAACGGGGCGAAATTAACCAAAGATAATACCAATAGATAAGCAACAACGAAGGTAAGCTGAATTCTTTTCCATGGTTAATTTCGCGCCGTAAAACCCAGCTAAACTTTTAAAATAAATGTAGGTATTCAGATAACCAGTTAATTATTGTTAGTACAATGGAGAATAAACAAGGAGACTTACCGCTAAGATCGTTAACTTCCAAAGATTACGCATTATGTAAGAACAAATTTCGTTATGAGATTTCAATAAAACATGATCTGGCGCCGTCTATCCGTCGATAGGTCCAGAAGAAATCTGATTGAGATAAAAATGTTTGAATATCTCTCAGATACTCGTCGCTCTTGACCGTCGATAAAATCTACTGATTATTTATTACAAGGAAATAAAAGTTATCTTGTCAATGTCTCCGTGTTCGGTGCGTTTTCAACGGATGATGTATAATCAATACATAGTTTAAAACAAAGTCGAATTGCACGGTCTGTCCCTATGTTACATCTTGAAAACTACGCAACGGATTTTAATGCGTGTGAGTGATTTTAGAGGAAGGTTTACCCGCCGATCAGCTAGTGTTACTTATGATGCAATAATTTAAGCGCCCATGCAGGGTTTTTGATTTGACTTTATATTTTTTATATAACCACTATATGTTACCAACGACGCGAAGTCTCCGTAATGTGGTCGTCATGCCCCAGAAGGGGAGAGTTGGCAACAAAACAGGGACGGATAAAGATAAATTTGTATGGAGTCAAGAAAACGTGTGCGTTGGAAAGAGGCAAAAGCAAGTAGATGCGCACGTCTCCAGAGAATGGCCCGTACGCCGAGAGGCAGGTAGGGCTTGGGTGGTGGTGGGATTATCCCTGTTTACGTATGTTACCAAATGCATAAAAATAAT
This sequence comes from Conopomorpha cramerella, assembly GCA_012932125.1. Lineage (NCBI taxonomy): Eukaryota > Metazoa > Arthropoda > Insecta > Lepidoptera > Gracillariidae > Conopomorpha > Conopomorpha cramerella. The sequence goes on from SJJU01000145.1 coordinate 136,567, forward strand.
GATGAAATATCCCCCAACAGTAGAATCCAGATTCGTGCAATAAAGAGCCGCGGTGTATAGATAATTCTATTTCACACGATGTGCCTACATGTGGTTCCGGATACCAGATAGCATTTCAATGACTAAGCTCAAAGGTTATAAATAGCAGGCATTACCCGATCAGCAAATAATCGCCCCATTGGAAACTAGGTCGATAGCAGACCATAATCTATATTTATATATAACTCGAAGTCCTGTCTGATTCATTTATCACTGTCCACCCCAAACCCTTGAACCTCGAAAGCTGACATTTTCTTAGGGGTTTCTTTTATTATATACCTAATATGTTCGATCGTAGATAAGAAAGGATTTTTCAAAATTCATCCCCTAAAGGTAAAAAATAAAAAGGGGAATATATGTTAATATGAGGAAGACGTTAACTTTAGAGTTGTGGTTCTAAAACTTGGTGGTAGTATTTTTGTATAGAAAATAACGCCGCGAATAAAATCGCGGGGCGTCCCCTTGTAATGTTATAAAATGTGAATGTAAGTTTATTTTGCTACGCTTTCGTTTGACTATCATGAAACTTTGTACTGTACACATACATAGTGTAAAATAACCTCGAGCAACGGTCTTAGAAACGTTGTAGGGCTGGGCGTCCCCTTGTAATGTTATAAAATGTGAATGTAAGTTTATTTTGCTACGCTTTCGTTTGACTATCATGAAACTTTGTACTGTACACATACATAGTGTAAAATAACCTCGAGCAACGGTCTTAGAAACGTTGTAGGGCTGGTCAATATTTGTTAGGGTCACAGGTCCACCGCCGAAATTAAAGTTGAGACGTTTGTATCGGAAATATATATTGAGACATTAGAGTAAAGGAATAAAAATAGAAAGATAAAACTAAAAACCAAACAACAAGAAAAAATAACACAACAGTGACAACTTATGTCAAATTCAAATATATACAAAAAGAACGTGGGTATGGAAAATGAGCCTACAGCCAATATTCCCCAGGACATCGTTTACTATGGAGACAACGTGGGGAAACGAAATAAACAATTTCAATCCTCATACAAAATGACATCTTCCGAGGTCAAATATAGTATATTTTGTATCGAGATGAAATTTTTTTTCCATTGACACATCACCATTGCCCGGGGTCCTTTTACACGCAGTATACTTGTGGGGGAGACATGGGAGGGGTTATGTAACATAGCCTATATTTAATGCTGAGATTCCCACGGCTTACAGCTAGTACAAACTATTTATATCTGCCTGTGGCGACCTTACGTTTCTCAGGGATAATGTAGTAATGTAGCACTCTACTCTAATTGTTAAAAGCTTTTTAAAAAACTTGTATACTTCTAGTTGTGAGAGCGTCTGCGGTCCAGTTGGTCGGATACTTGACTTGTAAGCGGGAGTTTGCGGGTTCGAGTCCGGCTACTGGACGCGTACCAATGGGACTCTTTTTCACAGCTTATGTACGCAACGCAACGCTCGTACGGTGAAGGACAACAT
>SJJU01000145.1:138089-149818 GCA_012932125.1 Conopomorpha cramerella
ATTCCCCAGGACATCGTTTACTATGGAGACAACGTGGGGAAACGAAATAAACAATTTCAATCCTCATACAAAATGACATCTTCCGAGGTCAAATATAGTATATTTTGTATCGAGATGAAATTTTTTTTCCATTGACACATCACCATTGCCCGGGGTCCTTTTACACGCAGTATACTTGGGGGAGAGAATGGGAGGGGTTATGTAACATAGCCTATATTTAATGCTGAGATTCCCACAGCTTACAGCTAGTACAAACTATTTATATCTGCCTGTGGCGACCTTACGTTTCTCAGGGATAATGTAGTAATCTCTACTCTAATTGTTAAAAGCTTTTTAAAAAAACTTAAGAGTCTTCCCACTGGCCACCTCATCCTACAATACTTAAGGTGCATCACAACAGTTGCGGTCAGACTATAAATAGCACAACACTGTATTCTGGGCCCAAACGTCTGTAATACTAATATTTACCTATCGGCTCCTCAAAGTAGCAGACATATATATATTTTTTGGTTTTCTTTACTTATAGAATCAACAACCATTAGATAATTCGAGTTTAAAAAGGATATTTTTAATGATTTTGTCTGTTTCAAAAACTGTGCATTGTAATGGCATCCCAAGGTGGCAGTGAATTAGAAGTCAGAGTATACGTTCCACGAGCTATACCAATTGAGAGGAAAAAGATATTTACTTATGTTAAACACTCTGTAGGTACGTGGTACGTATTATCGTACCAAAATAATTTATTCCCGCAAAGGAAACAGTCTATAAAATTTAAGTACGTTGGCAAATAGAACCGTCTCCGTTAGATCTTGAGTAAACAATTTTCATTCGTTTCATTCATTCAGAGGTAATCAGATAGTGTGCCTGATAACCGACGAAATCATTTGTATTAAGAGCAGGTGAGTTGTGACGTCACAGTGAAAAACAACACTTAACGATGGCCAAGATGATGGTGGAAATTAATATTATGTATGTCATAAAGCAGTAAATTTCATATTTACTTGATTTAACAACTATGTTTTAGTGACACACAATCATCACCAGTCCATATTCATCCACTGCTAGACATAGGCCTCTCCAGTTGCACGCCACTATGATTTGTTTTCGGCTTCTCGCATCCAGCTTCTTTTACACAACGTTAAATTTAAATTTTAGCGAAACTCAAGAATGTCACTCGGCACATGACACTATATAACTCTCCCCAAGGAACCCTCTACCAAAAGAGAACAGGAATTACCTCTTCGTAGGGAGTTTTATTATCATGATTTGAATAACTTTCTTGAATTACGCTAATATTTTGTATACCTACTCTTTCAAGTTTTACGTAATACTACAGCATTCGTGAACACACATGGTTCATTATTGTCTTGTTACTGACGCAGATACTTCGAAATCCACTGAACGGAAAATTCTACTCTTTAGAATAAATACTTCAGAATATATAGCTCAAGTTATTGTCGATAACTTCAGTGTACTTCAAGTGCATTGGAATGATATTGACGATAAGTCGTGATTTCCTACTGGCTTTCTTTAAAGAAATTTGCATTACAGAAACCTCTTTATATGTGATCAGTATATAAACCATGGGGAGAGACGGTGCAGCAAGCCACTTGCCATTGGTCTTTAACCTACGAAGAGAGTACTGGAATTATCTCAACAATTGAAATGGGCTTCATGAAGATTCTGTTCTTCCAGTGCCTTATATTGGTAAGAAAACTTATCGATTTGGGATTTTTTTTATTGTTGCTTTAGAGATAGACATATAGTCCTTTTACGAAAAAATGATTCACTGGACTCCTATTCCTATTTCTGCCAGACCCTGCCCTTTTTTCTAAATCACTATTCTGAAGTTATACTAAGCGCAACATAAGTTATCATTTGTACGTCAAATGCGAAATAACCAGTTTCAATTGGCTTGTAATAAACTGCGCTGTTCCATATATAAAAAAACAAGACTGTTAGTAAAAATTAATTACTCTGTGTATTATAACGTGATTGAATATGCGAGGATAAACTGTAATATTATTGCTGAAAGTGTGTGGTGATGGTCAATAACTATGTAGTACGTGTCTCCTGAATATTCAATGTGATTTCTAGCGAACCAAACCTACGTACTTCTTCTTTTCTTAAATGTGTGTTAGGTGTTTAGTTAATACTTGTATTATGATGATCTATGCATTATAAAGCAGCAGTGTTGGTTCTTTGATAACTTTTCATCTACGTGGAAAAAAATAAACTAGGCAACGGTCTATTCAACATGATTGCAGGCAGCAGTCCATCTTCTGATGGCTGAAGATGAAGGTCTGTTCGGGCCCCCGGCATACGATTCTGATGACGCCCCGGAAGGTCATAACGAAACTGGTGAAGGTGAACATGAGAACAGACTGTTCTTCTCGGCATTATTCAGCACGTTAACAACTTGCAACTCAACTACCCAGGTAAGTAATAAATATCCCGGGACGCCATATCCACGCGAAATTGTGTTTTATGATTAAATTTAATTTCAGTATACAGGTTTTCAATATACTTCAAGATATATTTCTATTCTGCCGCGTTCAAGTATTCGCTGAACCAAAAAACTGGATTACAATAACAGTACATCGTTGGATAGATATTTGCCACAGCGCTGTTGGTTTTCAATTACGTTTCCCAACATTAATTTAGAATTTCAAAAGATCAGTTGAAAAAACCAAATTGGTTTGTGTATTTATTTGAATTCGGAAATGTTTGGCTTACCAATCCGAAATTCTCTCGTGCACAGTAAGTGCACGAGGATATAAGGAAAAACCTCTTTCAACCAGGATTTAAATCTTCGAGTATACTCAACTGAATACCTACAACAGAAATTTTATTCACATCGACGGCCGGGATCGGGTCTTTAAACTTTTTTAGGACCGATAACAACTTGTGTAAAAGTGTGTCTATTCTTTGGAACTACACGTCTTTCATGCGACGAACTAAACTGTCTTTTAATAATATACTTGTGTATCAGAGAAGGATTCTTAATGAAATAAGATAAAGGTCACAAATATCTTCTTTCCCCAGGCGGGCAGATCTTGCGTGGGATGTCGTCAAGCGCTGACCTGCTTCAGCAATAACGTAGGCATCCTGCGCACTTGCCACGGACTCTTCCGTTTCTGCAACAACGGCTTCTGCTCCTTCTTCCCTGGTGCCAATTGCACCAACAGCACTGGGTGAGTTTGATAAAGGACTATTTTGTTCGGGCAGTTTAGGTTTTCCTTTTTTTGTGATGTGGTGAAGTCTTAATGTATACCCTTCCTTGGAAGTGTCAGACTTACTAACTAAATCTTTTCTGGTTGAATTGCTGGTTACGTTACTCTCAATATAGTCCTTAGTAAAACAAAGATGCACATCGTTTGTTGCTCGATGCCAGGGCGATGCAATTAGAAGAAATTAGCACATTTGGGGTGGAAGGGGGTTAACAATAGAATGTATTTACTTATATGTACAGAGCTCTAATAGTGGAGACAGACATCCTGGAGAAATCTGCATTTCAAAGTTGTGTGGAACTCGTTACCATGTTAGGTCACCTTTGCAATGGAGACGTGTAGGCCGTATAACATGTCATTGGTATTACATGAAATTAAATTGTACCCATTTCCTTTGTTTCAGATAAGTTCATGAAGTACCTACCCATTCCCCAAGCGAGACCAAATAACATCCAAATAATAACTTTTGTAGTATATAAGGACCAATGAAAGCTGGCTTGATTAATTTTAATACGAATATTAGGTAATTATACATATTGTTATAGAATCTATTAGTAGAAATGAAATAAACTTATTATTTTGGCAAATCTTAATATATTGTTTAATTGCGAATTTAATATCGTCTATTTCCATCTAAATGCTTACGAAATATTCTGATTAATATTATTAATAAGTTTGAAAATGAAACCCACATAATTCGTTTTACTTATTTAATTACATTTAATAAAAAGTATAAATCTACAGAGGATAAAATATTGTGTATTTCGCACTGAAAATTTCGACAGTTTTATTAATTAAATGACCTGGTGTACCTACTACAGGTATTTGCTCAGCATTCTCGTATTGGGAATAAAAGGCGTGAAACGTATTTTTTTTTTGTACTTTTTTGTGCAAACTACCTCAGTGTGTACACAAAGCATTTACTATTCGCAAACAGATGTAAAGCCAAACTTCCGCAGTAAGCATTTTTTAACAATCTTATCTAATGTGTTGATATTTAATTTCCTTGTTCCCTTATCAGATTTCGAGATTTCGACCACTTAATGAGAAATAAAGTTACTCGTCGCATAATACAACAGTTTATTATCAGAAAAAAAATCAATATTCGTTAACAATTTAGATATAAGCAACGATTAGTAAGTGCCTATACTACGTGTAACACATTGCACAAATTAATATTTGTCTAATTGTAATTGAATCTATGTACGTTTTTTAACCCCCGTCGCAAAAATAGGGGTTTTATAAGTTTGACGTTTCGGCCTATGGGTCTGTGTGTCTGTCTGTGGCATCATAACTCTAGAATTAATAAAGCTATTACAATATTTTTTTTTTCTTTGAAAGCTGATTTAATCGAGCGTGTCCTTAGCTATATTCGATCGATATCAGTTCACCCACTCAAAAGTTATGGTGGTTAAAAGTGGAGATGAAAAATTTTACTAGAGTTAATATTTTTTTGCCACAAGGGTGGCAAACAAGCATGCGGCCCGCTTGATGGTAGGCAGTTACCGCAGCCTATGGACGTTTACAATACCGGGGCATCGTTCACGCGTTGCCGACCCTGTAAAGAACCCCATACTGTAGTCCTTTGGGAATACCTCAGCAGGGAGCTCATTCCACAACCCCAGCGTACGTGGGAGGAAATGCCTCCGAAAACGCGTAGTACGAAACCATTTCGGTTATAAGGTGTGTGGATGAACGCCCCGCCTGATAATATATTCAAGTGACGTATATTTAAAATCTATTTATTAAATAAAAATTGGATAAGTTGTTCAAAAGTTATGTGAGTAGAAAGTAGGGACAAAAAGTCGAGTTTATACAAATTTATTTAAGTAAATATATTAATATATCAAATGAAAGGCCATGCATGACACGAACATTTCAATTCGGGGTTTTATTTAATTTGCAATTGAATAGTTTTTTTATAACAATTTACGCATATTTATTGTATTATTCGCATTGTCAGATGTTTTTCATTTTCAAATCTCATCACGATTGACAAAAAACTTACATTATAAAGTCATATTTAACTAGAATTTCTCGGTCTGTGTCATGTAAGCTTCAAGTCACTATTTAGGTATCCTTATCCGACTTAAAGAAAATGATATAATAATCAAGAAAATAGTGAATGGATTTATTTTTTTATTGTCTACAACCTAGTTTCTCAAAGCGAGCTTCGCGAACCCTTCGAAGAGTTCCCATTTAGAAGGAAGTTTCCCAGGGGTTACTGGAAATATTTACGTAATCGTGGCTGGTTGGTTGTCAAGAGTTTGCGATTCACAATGAAGCGCACACTTCATTCTAAATCAGAATTAAGATTAAAGCTGGCTAAAATTACTCCTCAAATTGATTAAATTTGCGACAAGAAACAAGTCCATTAAGCCCCCCATCCCATTAATATATTTTTCCCTTTTGATACACAGTAAGTACAACTTTATTTGAAATTGAAAACCATATTTTCTTCTACAGATAGTTTATTTCATCTTAATTGGGGTCTAAAACTTACATAAGGGTACTTGGGGCAATAAGATTGAGTAACCTGGTCTACATCTAGAGGGCAGCGGCACAGCTACTGGTTCTTACGCCGGCTTGGTAGGCTGCTGTTTGGATAATTCTTCCTTCACAGGATGTTGTCTACAGCCGGCACTAGGAGGTACCGCTTCTCCGACTGATTGTACGGCACCTTCAAAGACCTGAAGTAGTAGAACTTGGAGACCTCCTTGTTGGATTGCCATCAGTTCTTGTATAGGGACAGGGGTTAGTTGTTGGGGAGGGGAAGGGGTGGGGTACGACGGGAGTTAGTCCGGGATGTTATTGTGAACAATGACAACCAACAAACAACTGATGTGGTGGAGGATGCGTCCTGTCGGGTGCGAGTGAGAAGTCGGGGTCGTCTGGATCGGCTGCTGGGTCAGTCTCGGGAGAAGGGATATTCTGCCTGAAAGAAGATGCGGCTCTAGGTATAAGATGTAATGAACAATCAATCTTTCAAATATGAAAGAGCTCTTGCAATACCAGGTCATTATATTTTGAGCTACAATGTGTATGCTCTCCTCCGGCCGATATGTATTTTCTCGTAAGTAATTACGAGATGAAAATACATATCCAATCAGTAGGATACAATAGAGGCTATATAAAAACAATATTTTTATAAACAATATTTGCCTCATAACCTAGTATCTAATGTCTTATTCAGCATTCATTATGAAAAGTTAGATCGTCTTGTAACATTGAGGAACGGAAGACAATGTCATCCGCATTTAACATGACCAGTTGAAGTATTTTCAAAGACAATTGTGTTGAATATAGTCCATGGATCACGCTTGCACGCAGTCGCAATCAATTTGTTTTCACTTCTCATTTGCAGTTGCTTTGTGAGAGCAGACGTGACTCTGCGAACAGGGACAAAGCTGCGGTTACAGTCGCAGATCGACTTGAAGTTTACTTAAACAGTGTTTTTCCTTGAATTAGAAGGAAAAATATTTTGCATCACGTTTATATATTTAGCAGGAAATGCTTCACAAAAGGAGTCTTTCTCATTTTAATCGTATATATCCTTTTTTATATTTGTTCGCAGATATCTTCGGCGACGGGACACAACTAACGAGCATGGTAAGATATGGAAAAATATCACTACATACAGACAAACAAAGTCAGCTCCGTATCTAAACATACACTGGTCTAACAATATTATTAGACTAAGCAAAAAACGACTAAGGCTTGTGGTGGGCATAACAACCGGCCACTCGCTATTAAATAAACACCCTTTTTAATTTAGGATTCACAGACAGCCCGCTGTACAAAGCATGCATGGAGGCAGAAGAGACACCGGAACACATACTAGTGGAGTGCAAGGATGCTGAAAGATACAGGGCGGCCCATCTAGGCCCCAGATGGTTCCTGCAGGAGATCTTCAAGGACACAAGGGGTTTGTTGCGGTTCCTCGAGGAGCTGGGGTGGTTGGAGTAGCGCCACCCAAATCACGCACAATAGGCGCATTGGACGCCGACCTGCGGAAAAGCCCCGTATCATCTACATCTATCTTCGACGTTTATGAACCGATTTTTTGTTGGAAATGAGATATTTCCATGATAAGGAATTCAGGAGGAGGAAAAAAATCGTAAATCCAGCAATGGACGTATGTGGGCTGACTGATGAGGAACTGTCCATCCCACTTGAGGGACTATTGGAGAGTGTACGAAGAGGTATGTAGGTAGTTGTCATTTGTACCTATTTCTGTTATTAAACCCGACTATAAATATTTCAGAACGACCTTTGATAAATCGGATATTTTCCTGGTGTGCTGGTTTCATCACGATGGATGGTGTCCTTCGTCGTACGAGCGTTGCGTTCATAGGCTCTGAAAAAGACTCCCATTGCTACACGTATAGTAGCCGGACTGCAACCCGCGACGAATTGCAAGTCAAGTATCCAACCATATGAATGAATAATATGCTTATATTGTATTATTGAAATAATCATACAATAAATTGCTTAGAATAAAATGTACGTAATCTGAAAAACCTACAAGCCAACCTACAAGAAGACATACGTAATACTGTCACTCAAACGCCTATTCTGTGTACATATACACAGAGCTATACCAATAGAAGTGTAATTTGAAATTACCTCTACCGTAAAACTTTACCTCTCTCAGAACACAATGCCTGCTCTGTTATTCTAAAACAGATCTAACTGTAGTCTGTACTAAGGGCTTTAAAATACATTCACATGTGTAGGTTGTTAAGTCTTAATTTTGATATGACGCTGCAATACTCAGTTAGGAAGACAAAACATCCAATCAAACGGGGGAAAATCGTGTTTTCTGCTTCATCGGGCTCGCATAAAGGCTGTACGTGTTACAGAACGCAGATATGTTTGACGTCATCCTGGTGGGAGACTTCGGCCGCGGCTGGTCACCACCCACCGAATAAAACCATGCCGCCAAGTGACCACATAATATTATATGGAGAATACCCTTCCATATGCCTGCCTGCTCGGTGTAGTGATCAATAAGCGTTCTTGTTTCTCGTACATGAAACAGTGACTTTGCATATCTCAGTCTTGGAGGTTAGCTGTATCCGTAGAAACGACAGATGCGCAAACTTGCTTTATAGCTTAACTTCACCCAGTTCGTCCGTGAGGATACTAGGTTTCCGGATGCTTATACGCATACAGCCAACGCATAATGCTTGGACTTTCTGCTGACAACAGATCCAGACTGATACTTGGTTTCGGTTTCTTCTCCTTTAGGAAACTCCGACCATTTTCCGGTGGAATTTGTATCAGTGTATGCCCGGGTGTCGGACGTTGGCGTGACGAAGAGATCTTTCAACAAAGCTGCCAAGTCCTGCAAGAAGGTTATGCCGAGGGCTGGCTCCGATTGGCCGTATAGGCGCCACACTGGCTTCGTACCTTGTGGGTAGTAAAGCGTTTTGGTCCCTTGATAAGGCGGTCGAGGCGAATTTCTGCAACCCCTCGCTGCCTCCACTCGCACACTCTGCCCGGGAGAAAGTAAATCTGCTTGCGTCCTTATTTGCGGAATCTTCGCGTCTAGATACTGATAACGCAGTAGGTACCTCTGACGACGACTGGCTGTAGAGTGACGGCTATGCCCGATCCGCATTCGGGCATATTCATTAATAACCGCATCGCGCTTTTACAGTAGGACAACCAAAAGAAAACGTCATCCATACCGGGTGGATAAACCATTTGCGTCTACTTTCATAGTGCGCACCGCCAAGATGTGGAATGACTGCTGGAGCCATCACTGGTTAATAGGTACCTAATGAACAAGTGTTCTCAGGTGTGGCAGGATGGTGCCTGATGCTAAGCAGCAATGTGGTCTACGATGGAGCGCTTGTTCACTGTGTTTAAACAAAAAAAAGAACAATCAACAGGGCGTAAATAATTATTTGCCTTTTTTATTTTCAATGTGTTGGTGCCATTATCTGTTCGTCTATTTTTACGTTTGGAATTTTAAGAAAATACATCTCAACATTTTTATAAGATTCATTGAATTTTTCTTCGAAATATCACCGGATTTCTAAACATGGTCCTTCGACATGGATTTGCCTAAATAAAGAATCCAAAATCTTTGAAGATTGTGAAGATCTTGATGAATATTGCTGGAATTGGAATCTCACCAAGGAAGTTGTCGTGCTACGGTCGGAATTGCGAGTGTCGAGTAATTAAATTGTGTTACAAAACGGTTAGTACCAATTTTTTTCATTTATGTTCAGTTTAAGTACTTTGCTAATGATGACAATTGACTTCGACTGTTACCAGTTAATTTAGGCTGTAATACAAGTTCGTGTATTATGTACAGTAAGCACAAAGTAGTTATTTACATACTACGTTAACATCAACTGTTTTTTTTATTCTTGTTATAAAACTCAGATCATAACTTCCTTTAACAGTCCTTCGGACAAGGTATGCATGGAATCCTGTTCATCTCAGTCGCATAGTGGTAAGCACAAATTCGTTTAGCTACCTACCATTCAGTTACCGAAGTTTACTGGATCCTATATCAATTGGTTAGAGTTTAGGGATACCTTTTCCAATTTAATACATAACAATGACGATATTGACAACATAAACTAGTTTCATTGTTTAAGATCATCCCTGGAAGGTACCGCAGCTATTGTTCTACATTCAGTTCAATTTACTTTCAATAACTAAAGTTTGGCCTAGCACTTGCTCTGTGGACAGTTCGAAAATAAACGATTATTAATTCATAATCATATTTCTGCTCTGTTTAACATCGAATCTATCACAAGTGAGAACTCTACTGTTTTTAAAGGTATCATAGACCAGATTAATAAAAACTTACGAGCTTTAGAATTATTACCGGTACAATAAAGGGACCACCATCTACCATCCAGTGATGTGCAATCCGTCACATACACAAACCTAAGGCGCTATCAACGCATCGAGCAGCTCCGCCAACATCTCTGGGTACGCTGGAGCAAGGAAGCTGTAGCAGAACTTGAACATCGTGTAAAATGGAGACTCAACCATTCCACGGTACGAGTTACCTTCCTTATCCTTTAGAAAGACTACAATCTGCCGCCCATGAAGAGAAGATTGGGCCGAGTGGTTGCTGTACATCCAGGGACAGATGGAATCAGCCGGGTGGCTGTTGTCAGAGTAGCAAATGGCATTGTAGATACTGAAGAGCCTTCGCCGCCTCCAAGATTTTTCCCCTTCCGGAAAATTAAGAAGTTTGTTGAAAATCGAGCTTTCATCGCTCGGTGTTCTTAAATTCTGGACCAGTGCAGCGCCTTAGATTTAAGGCTAAGCAACAGTGCGCCTTGCGCAAATAAGTATTTGTCTCTGTTCATCTATTTTTACATTTGGATTTTTACGAAAATACATTTCAACATTTTTAAAACATTCGAAATAGCAATTCCGCCATTATTAGTAAGACCCTAAGTGAGTTTTTCTTCGAAATATCAACTAACAATACATGAGAGAGAGAGACATAAAAGATATTATGAATCGAAATCAATATTCAGAGTAGGATTCGGTGTCAATTTAATATTATTTTATACGCGAGCTTCGTCTTACGAGTTTATTTCCAAATAAATAATATACTGCGAACATGAAAGCCAAAAGGAAGTTTTGTATTTATTAATGTTTTAGGCTATTCGGAATAGAAAGGGGATCCTGATTGAAACAACGCTAGCATTCTTTTAAATTAACGGCTAGTGTGCGTGAAGGGGGGGGGGGGGGGGGGGGGGGGGGGGGGGGGGGGGTGTATTCCGGCATTGACAGTATTTTATATGACGATATGTTTTTTTTGGAACAAAATAATCCCGGTGATATGAACACTCTTAATTGGATTGGCTTTTCATCTATAGCGTATATATTCGGTTCAGACAGACGCTTTTTTAAGGATCTATGAATGCAGGTTTAATTCTTTTTAAAAACAAAGTGAACTATTTATTAAGTATTAATACACAAAATTTTATAGTACTTCCCCTCCAGGTATAAACTTACCTTATAAATAAATGCAGTGCAAATACTTATTTACATCACTGTCTCCATTCATTAGTCGAACAACTATGGTTATAACAGTTATTTAACACTTTCGCTGACACTCAACTTATGTCAATAGAAGGGTTCTTGTTATCACGTCGGCAGCGTGATGTGTCAGCGAATGGGTTAAGTAAGAATTAGAAGGTTAATAAATTAAGGAACTTTCCTCCTGCTCTCAAAACCTCTTTTAAGTGAAGGAATTGACAAGGAAACTTTTCGTGTCTATGTCTAAAACCATTCGAATGCGAATTTGGGCTTGCCCAAACCCAAGCCCAAATTCGCATTCGTCCATTGTAGGGTAGTTAGCAATTACCTACCTAACTCTTAATGGGATAACTCTTAAAGGCGTACAAATGTGAAATTAGTCATTGCATACCATTTCGAAGTGTAGACTGATCTTCGAAACGACGGCCAATAGACTAAATCAACATGATTGCAATAAATAAATCAATACGTTTGATG